>CM057815.1:37455926-37720926 GCA_030067965.1 Latrodectus elegans
ATAATAAATTAATAAATTAATGCAATTTTTTGGTATTGTATCGAAAATTCCTCAAAGAACAGTTTATAAATAATTTTATTGAAATTTTGAAAAATTAGTAATTGATACATATGTTTCAAATTAAATTTCAAATGAAACATGAGTTACAAATTAAATCTTCAGCAATATTCTTGCTTAAAAAATGAAACTCAAAGGAATTAAATAAATTTGAGACCTTAAGTTAATAATTGTCATCATTATTTGTAATATTCCTTTTGAATTAATGGCTTTTTCTCTTAAAAATGTTTTGGTGTATTTTTAAAATTACACAATTTAATTTAAAATACAGTCTTTTAAAAACACTATTAAAACTGAATAGTTTATTTTAAATAGTTTTTAAATGACTTATTTATATTTATTTTTGGTACTTGCATATTAACACCTTCATCCTCACCTAAGCTATTTCACAAACTTTCCTCCTTTATGTTTATTATTTTAGCTCAAAAGCAAGTTTTAAATTTTCATTGCGTTTTCTTTAACTGTGCCATTATAAAAATGCATGCATCGATTTAAACCCCTCAAACTTAGACAAATACGCATGTTAAAAATAAAAATATATAAAATGTAACCAGATGCTTGCTGTATCTTTAAAAGATAATCAAATAAATAAAAATAAATTCAATCCTTGGAAATAGTGGTTAGTTAACATTTTTGGCGGTAAACCTCAACATTTGCCAATTTTTTTCTTCTTTCTTTTTCTGAAAATGGTTAATAGGATAATACGATAAAATATTTTTTTTGCATAAAAAAATCCAAAAAAATTTCATTTCGCAGTTTTCCAGGCATTTAAAATTTTCGAAATTTTTAATAAATACTTCAAAGTGCTTTCATTAGAATTTTAATTTTAAAAAAAAAGAGTCAAAACTATTTAATATATATATTTACAACCAACAGCCATGCTTCTTTTATATAACTGCAAATACATCAGTTTTTTAACTACACGATTAAAAAATCTTGAAGAAAAACATGCAAAATTAAAACCAATAATTTGTTAAATCTTGCGTTTCATGTATGGCAAATCTCGCTTAGTGTTTCTATAAAACGTGATATTCACTTAAAAAAGCGAACTGTTCTATACTAAATAATTTGAAACCCAGGTAAAACAGAATTTTGATGTAAATATACGATAATTTATTAGTAAACTTGGTATTAACTTTTACGAAACCTTTCTATTTCATATTCTTTTTATGAGAATTATTTATGAAGCCTTTAAAAATAAGATGATTTCACTAACGTTAATATTGTTTGTTCTAAAAAGCTAAGTTTCATTCAAAAAGTTAGATAACGTAAACATAGAGGAATTTGTATTCTTTAGTTTTATGGTCCATTTTTTACTTTTTGATGAAGTTATGATACTCTTTTAAATACTACATTCGTGTGTTTGCAATTAAAAACTTTGAATATTAAATAAATATTTTATTACTTAATTCTGTTTATAATCATGAAAAATCTTCGAAATATTTATAAAGTTTGAAGACATTTCAAAAACTTTTTTGAAATTTTGAAAATTTAAAAAATGATGCCAATTTTGAGTTTTATGCTACACATACAGTGAGATATATATCATGAAAATATTTTTATAAAATATTCTCAACTTTTATCACTTTTTTTTTCAGAAAAATAGCCATTGAAAGATATAAGACAACACACTAAAAGCGATGTTTCTTACAGAATACTATATTCTTATACATAATGAATGTACTAGAAAAGTATTTTTAAATATTACTCTAAGAAAATGTGGAGTCCGAATGTGTTTAATTAATACTGAAAACGGAAACATTTTGTCAAAAACCAATAAAATACTTTAAGAAACATAATAAAAGCGTAATTTTTTTCAAACAACTCAAAAATATGTTTTTATAATGTGTAGCTGAAAATGGTGTCCAAAATTTCTTATTCAAAGTACTTTTGTAATATACTGTAGTAATATGTTTATAGGCCGGTTTTTTAAGTATCCTTTTTTGTGCAATTGAAACTGTATTTTATCAATTTTTCGACATAATTTCTACCAATAATAATACATCCTTTCAGACTGAAATGTTTAGGAATTTTATCCATAAAGAAAAATCAGCCATCTTATTCGAAAAACACTTCAACAAAGCCATAAACCTAGCGATAAAAAATGACTGTTGAGGGACGAAAAATCGAAACTTCAATGAAGTGGTTTTGCGGCCACCATTATCGTCATGGCGCTAATATAAGTTTTCGAATATCTGAGTCAATGATAACTATAAAGTTTTAGATAGAATTTGTAAAAGCCGTCCAACTTGTCTGGTGGTCAGCGTACCTGACTACGGATAGGGAGGTCCTGGGTTCGAATCCCGGTTCAGGCATGGATGTGCTTTCTCTCTCTCTATCCTATCTTTGTCCTTGCGTGTGAATGAGGTGTGAATGGTTACCTACCCTATAAACAGGTCCCTATGGCATGTGTGTACTGAGGAAGTCGGACTCCACACCTAAAATATGGTTCATTTGGAAAAGTGGAGCAGCACACCCCATAATTCTAGGCTTGTTAGCACACGACAACAACAACAATAATTTGTAAAGAAAGTAGTTATTAAGATGTTTCCAACAAACGTGTATGTTAAGATCTTGGTCATGAAGCCGGCCAACCTGACTAGTGGTCAGCGTGCCTGACTACAGATAGGGAGGTCCTGGGTTCGAATCCCGGTTCAGGCATGGATGTACTTTCTCTCTCTATCCTGTCTTTGTCCTTTCCTTGTGTGTGTGAATGAAGTATGAAAGATGCCTACCCTATAAACGGGTCCCCCTATGGCATGTGTGAGGGTGCGATGGTGTCCTACTCCCTGTGGTGCTCCCGGGGCAACCCCTCGGCGGCTAAGAGGTCGCTGTGTCTGGTCGGCTCCTTGGTATCAGGGAACAATCGAATAATAGACTCTGTTGCAGTTGCAACTGTCTACAATCTGCCATTGGGGAAAAAAAGATCTTTGTCATGATGAGCTACATGTTGAGGTTATAGTTTTGATATTAAACAATCCTCTTACACAAGATACCGTTTCCTGCACGCACTGTTAAGCTCTCAAAATTTATTGCGTTATCACTTGGCAAACATTTACTATCAACACTCATTTCCATTACAGAACAACTGCATTGCACAAGGAAAATTAGTGTTTAACATTTGACTTTGGGGTCTTCTGCCAGCACATTCAATACTCAGTATCAAAGCAAAATTAAAGGGTCTTCTGTCACAATTCCATAACGAACACAACTTAAAATCTTGAAAAATCAAACAAGTAAACACGAAATCCTAATGTATATGTTTTCTAAAACTTTTCCATCAACTTTCTTCACCGACTCTATACAGTAATGACAAAAAGTTGGCATTTACTTTTCCTTCGTTTAACTTTGTGAGGCCATCTTTAAATACTGTGATCTATTTTCTTCACTATGTTTTCTTTATACCTTTTGCTGATCTATCAGTCAAATCATTCGGATTAAAAATAAGTATTATGTATTTCACAACCAACGGAGTCTTCAATTGAACTAGGTTTTTTTTTTTTTTAAATACTCACAAAAACTTGAAAACATAGTTGGTATTTTTGCGTCTTACGTAATACCTACCAACCAATCCAAGTGTCCATAATCTGTTTGTGAAGACAACAGATGCAGTTCTGCAATTGGTCAATCAAATCGCTATTCTTTATAATCATCAGAAACTATAATTCGTATGAAATTTACCACAAAATGTTCAAAAACCCAAAAAGATTGCAAGGATTTTAGAAAAATGTACTACCGATTTTAACATGCCTTTCACTCCAAATTATGAGACACAGAGCCAAAAAAAAATATTACTTTTATGTAACTTAGGATTTACAATAGAGTAATACAATCTAACCAGTATTTTCGTCTTCCTTATCGATTACCGAGTTCACTACAAGATTTTGCTGCGCAGGTAATTCCTTTATGTCTGGTTTCAGAGACAGAAATATAGTTTCTTAAGAAATTTCACTTGAAATTCTGTATAAATAACCAAAAGTTAAAATTATTAGCTGTAAAAATTTAAAATGAGTAAATACCAACAAATTTTCAAATCAATATTTTATGTAACTTTATTTGGAAAGAAAAGGCATTACTTGAATGGTTTTAGCTATTAAAAAATGTTTTCTCACAATGAAATGCGGAAAAAAATAATTGTATAGTAATTGAAAATTCGGTGATTAAAACAAGAAACTGTTAAGTTAAGTGTGAGTTTAACATTCCTATTTTAAAACATTGAATTCTCAATATTTCCCAATATAAAGCTTGTTTCACACAAAAAGTAAAAAAACCATATTTATCTGATATATACCCAGAGCACTGAAAAATTGTTTCATTAAAAATATACTTTAACTGAAAAATATTTTTAAGTTCGTTACTGCATTTTTTCTCACCCCTTGCGAACTTACACTGAATATCACAATGTTCTTTCATTAATGGATAATTTTCAGACTTTTTGCACTTATTTCAAATAACAAATATTAACGAAAACTGTTTTATTACCAGAGCTTAAAACAATCGACATTTTTAAACTCAGTATTCATTTAGCTCTAGAACCATATGGCTAAAGTACACCTTTTAAATTTCTTGAGAATTGCAAAATTTAAAAAATCACGCACTTCCGCTGTACACTTCCTAATCTGTCTCGAATATTTTGGATTTCTAATTGATGGTACAGTAAACAATGGAAAAGAGAGACAAATTTGTAGAAGTTAATTAATTTCATAATTGATAGAGGCTGATGATAAGAAACAAAAATAAGCTTTCTCCATTATATTCCATGTCAATCGTTAATAATACTAACTTTTTTTGAATGATAAACATTATTTTTTTCAGCAGCAGTTCCCGTTTGGAATATTTGGTTGTTTAAAATAAAGCAAATGTGCAGACTAGCTTAGATTGGCGCTTTTGCTTGTGGATCGCATGGGAAGGGAGGGAATGTTGTCAGCAGGTGGATGATATTCCCTGTCCAAAAGTGCAACTGTGGCGAGACCCTCACTATTTATATTCCATTCTCTTTTCCACTCGCCTGATGGATACCACAACTTTATTCTTCTTTCTTGGCGCTGGCAAGGTTGCCTGCACTTTGCTTTATTTGTGTATCCCTCATCCCTGAAAAACATATTCGTGTCAGATACATGAATAGAATGGTTCTCTGTAAACCCTGGAATTTGCTTCTTCTTACCGTGAGAGTTCTTTGCCAAATAACTCGCTGAATGCTAAATTTGTATAAGTAAAAATTAGTATCATTTCATTTGCAGTTGGTGTATCACACTGCACGGTGAATTACATTCCTCTAGATAAATTTATAGATTTTCAGAATATATAATGTCTTTTTTCCAATAATACACCCATTTCTTACAAAATAATCAGTGATATTGTAATATTTATTGTAAAAGTATGTTATATGTATGAGATTATAGTTGTTGTTTTTTTACGTATTATTCATGTTATTTGTTTAATTAATATTATTTTTCTTTACTTTTTCAAATTTCAGAAAAATGTACCTTATAGCTTCTAAATAATATGTTTGTCAGATCTACAAATTTCTTGATTTTGTTTTGTTGATAATGTTCTTCAACGATACAGCAGTTAAATTTTTAATTAGCATTGTCACAAGAAATCTACTTTAGTTTTGTAAAATTCCATTATTATTTGAATTATTAAGTTTATTTCTATCGAAAAGCATACACACACACACTCACATTGAATATCTTTTTAATAAAATACTAGCAGTTATTGTCACTCGTGCTATTTAAGGTTGAAAGAATTGTAAATAAATAGTTGGAAACATTATGCGGGCAGACTGCTATTCAGTATTAATGTAGCTTGTGTATTTAAATTCATATAAAGGAAGTAAATTACTTATACATTTAACCCATCTAAAATTTACTCAAACTTTTCATGCACTTAACAAAATACGCATATGAATTCAAAGGCTATAAACTCAATGATCAAGACAACATTTATGTCACAAAATAATACTAATTCAGCTGAACAAACTAATTTACATGCGAAGTAGTCATCGATAAAAAGATATAAGCTGGAATATTTCCCATGAGCAGGAGGGGGCGATGACATAAACTAAGCGATATCCAACGAAATACTCCAATAGCCTGACAAATATGTCGAACAAAGTTTCATGGTATTTTACTTAAATATATTCTACTTAAAAGTAATCTCACATAAATGTCTTTCTATTAAAACATCATAAATTGTCGCCAGGCATAAGCGATGTGGCGAAATATAAAAAAAATAATAATAAAAAGATTTAAATAATTTAATGAAAAAAAAAGTATTTTTTTTATTGTATTCATGAAATATAGCGAAATCTAAGATTATATATTACTTAAATGAAAAAATAATTTGGAAATCACATCAAAGATATCATAGACTTGAAAAAAAGAGTTAAACTTTATAATTTATACAGTTGGCCTTAAAAAAAATTGTTCGAAATAATAATCAATAAGATTTGGGGTATTTATATCTAAAATTATATTTGGAAGAAAATTTCAAATTTTGAATGGACTTTATAGTAAAAATCTTCTTGAAGTTTTTCCTCGTTGAGAAATTTTGTTTATCTAAGAAATTAAATTAACGGAAGAGACAAACAAACAAGAGAATATAAAGAAATATCAAATTATTTTGAGATATGTTTCCTTTGAATTTTAATATACATCGATGCTATTCTAACATTTCACAAAGTAAGTCATAGTATTTAATTAACAGTCAATGAACATTAAGTATTACATGAATATTTGGATAAATCTTTATTAAAGAATAATATGTAAAAACTAAGTGTTAAATAATATTATCTGTTTTTACGTAGCTGTTCACATAAACCCTTAACAAACCAACCCATTCTTTATCATGCTGATAGAAAATGTTAAATCTTGGTTAAATGTCTCACTATTTCTATAAAACTAATCAAAAAGTTATAAGAGATTTTACCAAATCCTCACCAGATGGCGATTAATTTTTTTCCACTAGGTTATTACCTCGAATAAGACCTTAATTTTAATCCAATATATAAACAAATCTCATTAATCGAATTAAACTAATGCTGTTTAATATTTTGAATTAAACTAATGCACTGAGACACATATGCAGATATATATATATATATATATATATATATATATATATATATATATATATATATATATATATATATATATATATATATATATATATATATATATATATATATATATATATATATATATATATATAACATCACATTAGTTATATATCACACTATACATAATTTTAAATATAGTTATTAATTAACTAAAACGATTGGAGAAACGTCATTTTGATGTATAATTCAATCAGCAGCCTATTGGCCAGGAAACTGACACTTAATTTGAATTGAAAATTGAAAAGTTGTCAGAACTTTGGTACCTCTGCTTATAAAATTTGCCAACAATATATAAGCCTTTCAGTTTATTATTATTTTTCATTCAATCTGATTTTTATTGATTTTACAGAACTTTTATATAAATGTAAGAAAATATAATAAAATAAAATAATTTGTACTGGAAGTTAGAAATGAAGAAAGAAATCACAGTTCTATAGTGCTTAGTGCTGTATTACTTATAAAATTTTTTTTATCTATTTTGTGATATTTCATGTTAATTTGCATCAAAAACAATTTGATAAAAATAGATAATTGATTCTACATTTAAATTTTTTTTTAATCAAAATATTTTATTCTATCTCTTTCTCTCTTATCAAAAGTAATTTTCACATTTCTCGAAACAGTATTAAATATAATAAGATTTTATTATTCTAACATCAGAATCCCACAATCATCTTATTATATTTTAAATTGTAATGTAAGTTAGACATAAAAAAGACAAAAAATATTAAACTTAATAACTATATTTAAAATTATGTATAGTGTGATATATAACAAATGTGTTGTTATATATATATATATATGATATGCATGTGTGTCTGAGTGCACATTTAATAATTTTTTTAATTTTTATGTCTGTTCTATTTTTATATTAATGGGGAGCAATGAAATGAGATTCAAGTAACTTTGTTAATGAAATTTAATAATTTTACTTTGAAAGTTATCCAATATTATCTTTAAAGAAGGTAATAGAAAAAAAAAAAAAAAAAAAAGAGGATAATAGATAATTTATAGGTAGAAGAAACGAGTAAAAGAGAAGGCTTTACTTTTCTTAGATAAGAGTGATCAAAAAATTTAACAGCCAATATATATTTCTTTTAATTTGAATAAATTAAAAGTTGCATCGGAGAAGATTAAAAAACCTCTTGAAAACTACAAAAAAAAAAACTATTTCGCACACAAAGCCTTTTAAATTGATTAAAAATGATCTGACACATATGCAAACTTATGTGTGTGGGCGTGTAAGTAAGTGTCCTTCCCTTTCTCTTTACATAATAATTTATTAAATAATATAATATAAACAAAATGTGAAATGAGTAAAGAAACATGAATAAAATCAATTTCTTTTATATATTTAATTTTTTAAAAACTTCCTTTATTAAAAAAAATAAATATAATATTACGTATAAAAATAATATTAAATATTTCGTTGTTTTTATGCATATGCTTGAAAAGCAAATATTAAATGTGAAGAAGTAAAATAATAAAGAATACCCTCATTTAAAAATGAATGTTTCCGCTCTTTTTGATTTTATTTTAAAAATGAAAATTTTTAAATATGATGAAGAAAAATATAGATTTTAAAGAAAAATCAATAAATTTATTGAATAAATATTATTTTTAGTTCAATTGCTATTATCTTTTTAATATAATATACTTTCTTAACTTTTAATGTTAATAGATATTAAAGTAAAAGAAAGTGTGACGTATTCTCATGTTAATCTTTACTTAAAGAATAAATTCTTACCTTAAAAACAAACTCAAAATCCTATATGCATATGAAATTCTTTTACTTTTTTTAAAAAAAAGAGTGATATTTGATACTACAACTTAAGCGACTGATATATACTTTTCAACCTGGATCAGTCAGTGGTCAACAAACACATGCACACTCATACTCGCGCAAGAATAACAATGGTAGAATAACATCCCAATAGAAACAGTTCAAACTAAATACATACTTATTCTTGGAGCTGTTCCATTCTAAAGCAATCTCTCAAAAGACGAAGAGAAGAAAAGAAAAAAAAAAAAAATGTTGGCGACGAACAAGTAACGTTGACGTGAAAAAGATTGACATTTATCCGAAGCAGATGGCAACACGGCGGGACGTCGTCTGCTCGACACAAAATAGAGCTGATACGAAATTTGTCAACGGTGGTAATTAAAACCTGCCTTCACCACAGGAATTTCCTTTCCTACCTATGTCTCCCCTTTCGATAGCTGCCTCTAAATCTGTATCACTAGATTTTGTAGCTTGATTCAGCAAAACTATGGTTTGATTCTTTTTATCGAAAGGTTGTGTTTATATCATAGATGTCACGTTTGTCACTTCGTTTGTCATGTATGATAAAACTGATAAGTGAAACTAGATGCAGATAGTTTCTTATTGTACTTCATTAAACAGTAATATTATGTTGAAAGAGTATATCGTTTAAAAAGAAGAGAAAGAATAATATTTTTATGTCATTGTAACTAAATGTGGCTTAGAAAAGCGAAGATAATACTACTAAAGACATACTTATTCTTGGCTGCCATGTTAGGCTTAGTAAAAACATTGAAGACTGTATTCTAAATAGGATTTATTTACATGTGAGTTTATTTTGAAAGAGAATATTTCTTTAAAAAAGGAAAGATTTATATCAATGAATTTAAATTTGTCTTCGGAAAATGAAATCAATGTTTTTAGATGGCTTAATAAGAAACGTTCCAGAAGCGCATTCTAAAAATGATAGCTTTAAACTAACTAAATACGAATGAAATTTCCCTAGTAATACGATCTTCTTGATTTTATAGTATATTTAGAATATGCAAAGGGAAATATTCATACAATAAAGCTCTGTTAATATCTTCAAAGATTTTAAGTCACTAGATTCTTGAGTATTGTATGCAAGTAGTTCAACTCAGTTCTAATTGACTTACATTTTATCTTTATAATATATTTTTACAGTAACAAATAAAGAGAACCGTACTTAAATATATAATACTCATACTATAATATTTTAATCTATTATATAATGAATATAAAATATTAAAGAATTACAAAAATTTGAAAAAGAAATTACATTTTATTTTTAGAAATAAAGCATATTTAAAATACAAATAGCATAGGTATAATTAATGAATTTAGGAAATCCATGCAATTTTCTGATTAATCACCATATAAAATTTTATAAATGCGTTAATTCTTACACAAAATTTTTGCACAGAATTTTGACAATTATTTATTATACATAAAAAAGAGTTTGCCTTCGGAAATTAAGACAAAAAATAAGATTGTTCACCATCATCATAGCAATAATACCAAATTGTAAATTTGTATCAAACGATACAAATTTTGAATTTTGTAATTTATTACGCCTGACACATTTCATTTTCGTTGTTTTATTGGTTAAATATATATTGATTGCATAAATTATAAAACTGCTGTTGGGCCCAGCAAAATTATACTAAATATTGTAGAAAGTATATCACTATGTTAATTAAAATATAAGTGAATTATAAAATATTAATTTCAGCAATTGATTATTAATTGTTACATAATTTTATTTTATTCGAATAGTAATTATAAAAAAACTTATTAAAAAAGAATTTTTATTACTATTATTCGAATGAGAAGTGCAGTATAGTTTCAGCTGCATTTTTTAAATATTATTCTTGTAAATTTTTTAAGAAAAGATCATCCTTTTTGTTACACTTTTTTTTATTTTAAAATACTGAATAAATAAGTAGTTATGAAAATATTTTCTCAGTCGTGTATTTCTTTTTTCTTGTTCAATTTAATTCCAATTTACACCTGATGTAAAATTTTGGACGTATATATTTATTTCGATACATTTATCATTTGAAATAACTTAGTCAGCAACTTAATTCAATTCCATCGAAAATTTTATTTTTACCCATGTTTCAAAACCAAGATTGTTGTCAGGCGAAGATATAAATATGAAAATTTTTATGTGCACAACGAGAAAACGCGCAAGCAATACATGTAAGTTACAGCTACTTTTATTGCATTTTGTGAGAAGTATAAATACTGCTAACTTAATTAAATTCGCCTTTATTCACTTTCCGATTTTTATTGGAAAAAGGGAAAGCTTAGGAGGAAACACGAATGAAAAGTCTCTTTGGCAACGTCTACCTTATCCCTAGTTCTTCGCTAATCTAATAAAACATGAAAGCAACAGTTCTACCTTCCTGACATTTCATAATCAATGCGATTCACTTTCGAAATATCAGACAGTTGCCGCTGTTATTTTATTTCCATAGAATTTTCTCTTTTATTCATTCCGATGAGGAAAAATTCTTACTTTTTATACTTCTAACATTTTGTTTATATTAATGTTACTTATCCTTATATCTAAAATTAATTTAAATGATAAAAATTGGAAAAGGTACAAGTAATAAGAAATGTAATAACACGTGAAATAAATAATTAACAAAATTAAATTTTTAATGCATAAGTAACAGTCTTAGTGCATAGTTAAAACAATCAATATTTTTGAGATTATTTATCTTTGTTTTTCCTTTTTCTTCTTCTTCTATTGCCCCATGATGAGCCAATGGTTTCCCTAAATCTTTTTTCCATTCTGATTTATTTTTTACAATTGATTTCCAATTAGTTACTCTTAAAATCTTAAAATCACCCATTACTCAGTCCGTCCATCTCACTCTGGACCAACCGCTTTTTCTAATTTCCAATGATATATGATTGAAAATTTTAAATGCTAATGGTAAGGGGTCCAATCCGCATATTTGACCCGCAAATTCCATACCATTTATCTTAATGAATTTGATGATATCTATATATTTAAATAATTTTTACAAGTTAAAATTATGTCAACGTCTCCAAACTTCATTTTCGTTTACAGAACCAAAGATTTTTCTCAGAACTTTTCGTTTACATGTAGCTAACTGTTCTGTCAGGGATTTAATATTTAGTTTGTTTCTTTTCTTTGCTATAAAGAATCTTTGAGTAAAATAAAATCTTGAGCAATTTATAAAAACTATAGTTAAAAATTAATTTTACAAATTTAAATAATTCATTACAGTTTACTTACTGACTTTATAAGAAAAAAAAAAGTTAAAAATAATGTAAAAGAATATATTTCTTTCCTGAATCCTTTTAACAGAAATAAGCATTATACCTAAATGATAAAGATTTTAGCGCCATCTTTCTAAATAGTTAGGAACATCATTTAAATGTGAACAATACTATTTCAATGTAAGTGATCTAATCAGGGGGAAAATCTATCTCTTCAATGCTATGCATACATTTACTTTTTGAGTGATTCATTTTTATTTTCACTACAAAATTTAATTATCAATTTAAAAATGACATCCTTATACTTGTCTTCGTTTGATAATGTTTCCAAATTTTATTCTAACAGAGTTTTAAATATTAAGTATAATTTGGTATTCAAAACATTTTATAAGTAAATTGATATTTATCACTGTGTCAATAAAGCTTGGCTCTACTTTTATTTAATATTATTATTTTTACATAAAATATAGATATTGATTTCTGATTTGTTTCTGAGAAGTACAAAAGTTTCTTTACAAGTGAAAATTATAATTATATATTTCTGGTCATTAAACAATATTTAATTTTATGGATCATTACTTAAAACGATGCTATTCCATTATGTTTATATGACTTAAAAAAGGGAATTTATGAGAATTTCCGACAAATTTCTCGACATTTTTAAAACGAGATTGTATTAATTCTGATTTCAAATTAATTGCTTAGAAATAAATAAAATAAATATAAGCCCAATATACTGTACAATAAATAAATAAAATAATTAAGTCTTTGTAAATTGGCAAAATAAGCCCTCAGTTGTAATAAACAATGATATCATTTTTACATGCCATTCTTTACCATTTTACTGCAGTTTTGCTATGTTTAACTATATAGCTATGTATAACCCTTTCGGAAATATTAAAAAAACAATATATTTCAGGGAAATTGATTGATTTGTGGCTGTACTGTTATGTCTTACAAATGAGTACAAATTTGACTTTAATACTTAAAAATGAATATACAGAATATAAAAGATTTGTAATTGATTATAAATCATAGCAAATACGTCCTTCGAGTCCCAATTAAGTTTCCTAAAATGGCGAAATACAGATTTATTTTGAAGTACTTCTCCAAGGTTTTCTTATAAAATGTGTTTCAGTTGATATCATGATTACGCCCCTTTATTACAATTCTCATTGGTTTAAATTATCCATGACGTCGGATAGAGTTTCATCTACGTCAAATCATATTGAGACGGCATCTTAAATCCAACTGAATTTGCTGCCTGCTTTCAAATCGCATCCTTCGAGAGCCAGCAAACAAGGCGAAGTTCACCATCGAGTGTCGTCGGTGACGAGAAAAAATCCATTTATGATTTTTACCAGAAATAAAAAAGTATTTTTGAATCATAATTTTTTTCCTTTTGTAAAAGTTTTCTCAAAGTCTTGAAAATAACCTGTTGTTCTAAATATATATATATAATTAGTTTACAAATTTTCAAATCTTTAGCAATATTATTTCCAAAATTGAACACGATAAAAATAGAACAGAAATAAAAGACAAGACAAAATATCCACGTTATGGTCAATTTAAATCGGTTAGGAGGATTTAATTTTTTTTTAACATGAAATTGTTTCTTTTGTTATACTAAGTTGTTGTTGTTGTTGTTGTTCCAAATCTCCAATTGGTCCGCAAAGTTAGACCAGGTCCATGATGCCACCACTAAATCTTAAAAAATTTAAAACGAGTAACGGTCTTAGATACACATCTTCCCGAGAGAGCCTCAAACAATCCAAAATGTTACTCTAAGTACGCCACGTTATTACAATCGTTATTGGTTTAAAAAATATATATCCATGACATCAGATAACGTTCCATCTACATCACATCATTGAGACGGCATAGTAAATCCAATTAGTCAGCGAATTTGCTGCCTGTCTTCAAATCACATTCTTCGAGAGGCAGCAAACAAGGCGAAATTCACCATTAAATATCTGAAGATACAGTTGGAATTCATTTTATTAATAAAATGATTTCTTATATAATGACCAAAGCATCAGTTTGAGAAGCCATTTTCCATTGATTCAAACCATTAACACATGAACCATAGAACAGAAAAAGCAAAATGAAAAAGATATGACAAAACTTCCACTTTATCATTAGTTTAAATCGGCAAAGACGATTTAAATTTTTAAAAGTTTCATTAATTAATAGAATTCTAAATTAAGGTTAGCTTATGACTAATAACTATTTTGGAGCCTTATGCGCTCATAGGCTTATAGCTCGCATTGAGTAAGATTGGGTTTTTCTCCAATTTGCAAATCTAAATTAATAATTGGAATATTTGTAAACAATCTCTTTTGAATTTTAAGACAAATTACCTTGCTTACGTCAACATTAAATGCTTTTCTTTTACCTTAGTTTTTTATTTATTTATTTATTATTATTATTATTATAGTTAAATGGCGATTAATATATAATCCGAAACTTCGTTATATCAATAATTATAGAGAATAGCTAGAATGAAAACCTGAAAGTTGAAATTGCTTTTCTTTATTTTATTTTAGTAATCTTGGAGCGTTTAAAAATATGGGTCTTTTGAAATGCATAAGTACAATTCATCCCATTTATATTAATAACTCATTTATTAATATAAATGGGACAAATTTTTTTTAATGTAAGTAATAGTAAGTCTGTATATGATTTTAGCATGTATTATATAATGCTAAAAATATGCGTGCCTTTAAAAGAAAACTGCATTATTACATCTAGTATGATTTTAATAAAAATATTCTTCAAAACTAATGTTGTTATTATGTGTTCTCACAAATGTTAATTTCTTTAAAATCTGCACATTTCCAATGATAGGTTAGATGCATATTATCCAGACAATATTTATAATTGCTTTCTTAAATATCTTTAATTATTCCTTGTCTAAGTTTTTTTTTTATTTATGAAATTTTTACGTTATTTTACTGAAACCGTATATATACGAGGGCGTAATACGTGCACATATTAATGTGCACGTATTACGCCCTCGTATATATAATATATTTGAAAATATTTATTTCTAATTAAATGATACTTTTCTTGAACATATCATATCGTACTTTCAATAGATAATTTAGAATTTGCATTTAACAAATTATATATTATTTCTAAAAATATTAATTATATTGAATATTATATTGAATTAAAAATTATTATTTATTTTGGCGATATTTAGATTTTATGAAATACTATGCTTTAATTTTTTTATACATTAGAGTTTTGCGAGTGACTTAAGTTGAGAAAAATCACATTAAATTTCCCAAATCATAATGATTAGTATTACTTCCCGTAGTATTTAATTTTCTTATAAATTAAAAAAGGAAAATATTTCTAAAATGAAGAAAACAGACGAAAAAAATTGCATGTTTTAAAATTCGTTATCTAAATATTTATTTTAAAAACAAGTAAAAGGTCTAAAGATGGCCTTTTCAATTGCAAAAATATAACTATGATAAAATTTTGATTCAGGAAGTTATAACCAAAAAAATAATTACAATTTTCCGATGAGTCTCTTCATTTAACTAAAAATGTGATTTATGTCAAACTGAACATCAACTACCTAATTATTATTTTTATTTTAATTTAGTAAAATACGAATGGCAACAATTGAGCTTTTATATTTACATTTTTAAGCGTGTCTCAGGTAAAAGTTTATAATCGGGTCCCCCTATTTCTTTAACGCCAACATATGACTATCAAGATAGCAGCTAGTACACGAAAACTATGCTAAGTACTAGGGTTATCAGAAATTAAATTTTATCGCCAAACCAAGGGGTGTCCAATTTTACACTGAAACTCTTGCCTTATTTGCTAAAAGAGAGATAAATGGGTTTGATTTGCTTTTCATATCTACTTTGAAAATTGATAAACATTATTTCACGCCATTCATGTTTCGAGTGTTTAAGGAACTTTTTTTTTAAATATAAATAACGGCGGGCACTTGGGTGATTAAACTTTCGCCACAACAATGGCCTGAAACAGCTACACATTTGTTGTTACCCGTGCGACCTGTGAACCAAGGGGAGTAGCATTACCCACCTCATACCACCATACACACGTTTATTGGGTGAGCCACATTCATTCATCATCTTAAAAGGAAGGACAGAGAAACAAAGAGAGAAAGTAACATCCATACCCGAAACGGGATTCGAACCCGAGACCCATAGTCCAGGAGGCAGGAAAGCTAACCACTCAGCCATAGGTTGGCGTTTAAAAAGTTAGCGCTATCACGCATTATATTTGTGAAAATAAACTCTGTATGTTGTCACTAGATGTTTCATTTGAATAATTCATTACACTGATTTCCAAGACTACTTTTATGATTTCGAAGATAAAACGGAAAAATATGTATTAAATAATTTTTAAAATCTTAATTTAAATATTACCCAAACCCAGAAGCAGGAACATATTCATGGACATTATACAGATTTAATATCGTACAATGGTAACTTCATTGAAAAGATGACAATTAGATTTGAAGCTGCAAGTAAAAGTCTAGTTTTTATTTTACGTCAATTTTTACGTTGTTTACCTCCTATGGTGTTAAGTCATACACGTATGAATATTTTGCCATTTGAAAAATCCTTTTATTTTCGCCATTTTCAAATGTGCGAGTGTTGTAAAATATATATTGAATTGTGAATTTAGTTTAAATACCGGTGGACTAAAGTTGTTAACATCCGAGGGCCTGTTTATTTTAATTAAAAATTTACAGAAAATAAAAACTAGAATTTTCATAAAAAAATTGTTTTTAAATCTGTTAAAAACTTAAAAATATATAAATTCAATTAAAATTGCAGAATGAATCGTAACGAAAGAATGAGACAAAATTTGAAAATTTCCTTTGACAAATAAAAATGCACTATCACTGTCGACTTCATAATGCACTAGAGGAATAGATATTGACGAAGGGAACGCGAATGAATACAAAGGATTTTTCCTTTCCCTCCTTAAACATATTAAAATTCCTCACAAAATGTAACCCTTTAGCTCCGCGGAAGATGGCGTTATCGATAATTCTTCTCCAAATTCCAATTCCGCTTCTCTTCTCCAATTGATTGAGCTCTAAATAGAAGAGCGCGAAGAAAAGCGGCTTGTGTAACCTCGCCATCCATAATCCTCGAGAGAAAGTGAGTCAATTGTCATTATTATTGGATCCATCGTCCAAAATGGCGTCCCACCCCGAGTGATGTGTTTAGAGAGGATGCAAGCTGGAAGATATCGAGTTTCCACTCCATTATAACTGGTAGAAAGGCTAGTTTGCCGCCAGCTTCTCATGGAGCACGCACACATACCACCTTATCGACCCGATTTGTAACCCAATGACTAATGTCTTTTTGACGTTATCCTTTCACCGCGTGTGTATAAACTGGGATACAGTTACTATTATATGTTCTGAAGATGGAGCAGAAAAGTTCCAAAAAGTGGACGGATGTGAATTTTTATGGTGGGGGGGGGGAATTATTCTTTCTTTTTCTTATTCTAACAATGGATCGTTCCCCAAATAAAATGAAAGCTTTTATGCTGTTGCCAAGTAAGAAAGAAAAAGATAATAAAAGAAATTGTTTGCTAAACCATTACATGTTACTTGTTAAAAAAATTATACTTTGCAATCTAGGATAACCAAATGTACACTAAATTCAAATTTAAAGATTTTGAAATGTTTTGGTTTATAAAATGTTATTAATAAGAATAGTGATTGTTTTTAAAAGTTTGATTTTTTTCTACGTTCCTTTCTAAATTTGATTGATTTTGAAATATTTCCTTATATATGATTTCACGTAAATTTTCGCATAATACAATGCAATTTTTTACTATTAATTCTTATATTTGATTCTTGTTAAATTAAATTCATTTTTTTTGACATTTTATTCAATTCTCAAAGTTAATTTGCGACTATTTAGTAAAATTATTTTCTCTCTAACATTTTATAATTACAACTTCTTAAATTTTGCAATTTCTTAAAGTTTGCGTAAATGCCTTCATGTTTAAGTAAACATTTTTATATCTTAATTTTTAAATAAAAAAAGGAAGAATACTTACAAAGATGAATGTAAAGTTTGCAACAAAACTTAGGCTAGAAGGATTGAAAATTTATAATTACATCTAAGACTAAATTACTCTTTAATGTTTTAAATATTTTAAGATTAAAATTCATTTTTTAATTCATCTAAATATATTAAATTTTACTTAAATATTTTCAAAGTATATTTAGTTAGAATACATTTATTCAATAGAATAGCAAAGGGGGTCACGTCTAAGTCTATCATGCCCTGAGTGTCGTTCGGCGAAGGACGCTAAATAATAATTAAGACAATCAGAATTTTTAAGAAAATATCAGTTTTATTTTCATGGAAATATCAATTTCCTTCGATAAAATACATTTTAAATTTAATAATTACTGTGTTGTGTTAAGAATTAATCAGCGATGCCTGTAGAAGAAGCAAATGTTGTTTGTAAATGAGATGGAAAAAAACAAGAGGTCTGTAGGAGGAGATTGCCAAAGCGAAAATCTTCTTACTTTTATATTGCCACGTAAATAAAAAGTTTACGTAACTTAGTTCCTATTAAAAATTGTATATTTTATACATTTTCAATTATCGTTTTCTTTAATTTTATGTTTTCAACTATCGTTTTATTTAATTTTATGTTTCAAATTATCGTTTTCTTTAATTTTATGATTTTAATTATCGTTTTCTTTAATTCTATGCTTTCCTCAAGATTTATTCAGTGCCATAGAGTACTGAATAATGATATGGCGTACTATATTATTATTTTGTACTTCAAATCTGAGAATAGGACGAAAATATTTAAAAAATGTTCTAATAAAATTTCTGAAATACTTTATTTGTTAGTTCCATTTTTATGCATTTGAGAGGTTTTCATTTTATTATAAAAAAGTATATATTTATATTATGTATATATTTATATATACGTTTAAAGTTATTTACGAAATTATTTGTGCTGTTGTTATATCTCTTGATTTTTGGATTAATGATTTAGGTAGATTCCAAAAAGATAAGCTCGTGATATATAACTTATTTGAATCAGTGAATGCAGTAAGATTCCAAATGTTTCTTAAGAGTCCTAATATTTTTACAGGTTGTCGAAATTAAGTTATGTTAATGAATATTGTAATATAGATTAACTAAAAATTCTTCTATTCAAAATTAAAAACTATAACATCTCTAATTATTATTTTTGCTGACAAAAACTCATCAGGAACTCACTGACTATAATCATTTATAATTTAGAAATTTAAATTTAAAAAAATTTTCGTAGAAATTTTAATGTTCTAAAATATTATTTGACATGATATTCATTTTTTCGTAGAGAGTAAATAATTTTATTTAGTAATATTTTGTGTAAATATTTTATACTTTCTTTTATAAATAAAAAAGTGAGAAATTTTAATCTCATTTTGACTAACATAAATACCTAAAAAAGGAAATTTCATAAAATTCACTTCCTAAAAAAGGGAAACTTCATAAAATTTAAATATTATTAATGAAACCTTGTTAGAATATAATTAAAACACAAATAATTTTTCCTTTAGATGTCTTTAAATGTTGCATTTTTAATAATCAATAGGAAACGCATATAACCTACAAAAAATTTCGTTTCGAAAAAAAAAATGAATGTATATAAAATATTTAATGCACATAGTTTAATAATTTACTTGCTATTATTAAAATTATATAAGTTATGCCATATTTTACTCACTGGAATTTGTATTAGAAAACATAAAAATATGAGAATAGAATTATAGTGGCGTGAATTTTGTCAGATAAATTTAGTTTACCCTTTTCCGGAATAGCTAGATTACCAATTTCTTAAACTACAATATCGTACATATTCAATAGAATCCTAGAAAAAAAAATAAGTGTCTATAGATTAGGTACTTCAATATATTAATTCATAGCTTATAATTGCACTGAACTTAAATTTGGATGATAAGTCATAACTTTGAAAAACCTTCATTTTAAAGAAAAATAATTAATGTTCCATATATTTTATGTTAATTATGGTTGCAAATTCTAATGATTTCAGCTTTAAATTTTCACTTGTCAGTTAAATTAACCATTGTTGGATCTCTTCATATTAATCAAAGAAAAAATCCAATGAGAATAAGGAAATAAAAAATGTCAAAATCGATAAAATTAGTTAAAATTATCAGTTTCTTTGTGCTGTTTTCATTTCTTAAAAAATCATATAAATGTGTTGATAATATCAGAAAAATCATAGATTAAATTTTATTATAAAGAAGCTTTAACTGAAAGATGAGTTGTTATTGAGACTTAAGAGAATTTCGCTGAAAAAGAAAATCTGTATCGTTACCAAAAGCTTTGTTGTAACCCCTTAGCCTAGCGTCTCTATATACTCGTGTGAAATTTTTCGCTGAAATCTGTTTCTCATTAACTGTTTACATTGTCCAAAATATTTGTGTCCAGCAGTAGACGGACCTCCCACGTAAAGGGGGGGGATTCTTCTCAAAAGAGCACTGCAACTTTCACGGTTCTTCCTAGAACCGAAATAAAATGCAATGGTGAGGAATGAAAAGTTGTTAACTCCAAATTCTAGGAAAATACGTAATTTCCTTTTTCTTGTTATCGTTTGCACGTTTAGTATATCGTTACTTCTCAAATATCGCTAATTTAATTGATACAAAGTTAAGTTTTTAGAAAATGGCATTATCAATTTAAAAACGATGGACTTCTCTGGAAAATTTTGACAGTAAAAATTAAAAATTATTGCCCAATTTATTCAAATTCAATTTTCTATGTTTATCACGTATTACTAAGTATTGTTTTATTTAACACCAATTTTTAGTCAATATAAATATTTATTAATATCCATGTATAGTTTTGAAATTTGAAATCAAATTTCTTATTACTTTAAATTATTTATTTTAAATTAAGTTATTCAAGGTTTAAGCGTTTTTGAAAATAAGTTTTATTTGACTTGTAATTTTATATATATATATATATATATATATATATATATATATATATATATATATTACCTCTTTATATTAACACTTTATAGAGAAAAATTCTTTTTTTCAAACGCTAAAAGTTCAAACGTAATGAATGTTTTTTATATGTTTAAGTACCTATAAAATGTTTCTTAACAATTATTTTTTATTAGTTTTTTCATTTTATATCATAAAAACATATTTTGACTTAATAATTCCAGAGGAATACAATGAAATCATGCAAAGTTATTTTCCGCTGTTGTCAAAGTCAACAATTAGAAATGTCTTACTATGTAATTTATTGAATGAAAAATAAAAATGAAAAATTGCGTAAAACAGCACTTTCAAAATATTCAGAATAAAAATAAGTCCTTATTTTAATAAAGAAATAAAGTTCAAAATTTTTAGAAATAAGTCTTATACATTAAAAACAAGTAAAAAAAAATTTTGTAGTAAAAAAACAAACGGAGAAAACTTCTCAAAGTGTGAGATCGTGTATGTTGATGTATGCCTTGTATGATATGAATATTGTATATGTATGAGATATATAGGAATCTGAGTATGAGTATAAATGTGATATGAATCTTAAAATTTAATTTTTTTAATTTAAATTCCTTATTTTTTTATTATTATTATTTTTGGTTTATTTGTCACGCATTCAATTTTAGCAATTAAGGGGCTAATTAATCTGAGACCTACAATTTATAATTTGTAATTTCTGGCAATAATTTGAATCAATGAAAAATAATATTTAGTGTATGAGTTTTAAAAAAATCTAATAACATTCTAAATTTACAATGTTTGGCGGGGAGTATTTCTAATTTAAAAAAAAAAATCATATAACTAGATAGTTTTATTTTAAAGAAATTAAGTCTTAAACTCTACAGAAGCTTTTTACCTTCATAGTCTTATATCGAAAAGTCTTTTTTCCAACTATGAGAGCAGCATTTCAAACAATCCTTTATACTTCAATATCACTTGCTAGTTGTAAATTCGCTCAGTAAATTAAAATTAATTCTAATATATTTATGGCCAACCATGGGACAATATCGAGCGAGTGACTAACCATTCTTAAAAAGCTTAAAGCAAATTTAAGAAAACTTTTAAGTGATCGACACTTCTGGATTAATTGAGCAATTTTCTTTATCAAAGGTAAGGAAAATATATGCAGTATCAGATTATTAATGTTGTTAATAAGTATATCTACTTATATCTATAATATATATCAACAAGTATTCAATGCTCAAAAATTGTATACTTTTTAAAACAATTATATTAATATATAATATAAATAGTAACGTTTTAACTAATTATAAAAATTACCGCAAATCTGATTATTCCTCTGATACATTTCCAAATCCAGTTCAAGTTGTGATTTTTTAACAAGATTTTTGCCTCAAATTTAAAAGTATAACTCTTGAGCATTTAAAATTATCTGTACTTTATACTATCTTATAAAATAGGTTCATTTCTACTGTTATGTGTATTATATATATTCTTACTACGAGTTTACTCTGTATGTTTTATTACTTTTTATGAGAAGGGGGAGGGGCAAAAATAAGCATCGTATCTGGGTGCCAAGTATGCTCGCTACTCTGCTCTTATTTATTTATCAAATTTCACAATAAGAAGAAGAATTATCTATTCCTAATAATCTTAGTAAGTAATAAATACCCATTTTAAGGCATGTATCTTTAATATATTTATTTATATATATAATTTTAATATAATTTAAAATGTAGAAAGTCAAGTTTCTGTTAAAGTAACTTCTATTCGATATTTATATCATAATTATTTGCAGTCAGTCCACATGTATGAACAAATACAATTAATCAAGGTTATTTTTTTTAAATATTTATCAAAATTTAGTAAAAACTTTATCCACCGGTAAACTTTTTAAACATTTAACTGGAAAAAGGTTTGCATTTTCATGCAAAAATCATAATTTCGCTAGTAAAATTCTCATTGAAAGTTCTTAAAACAGTGTATCAGTATATTAAATATTTATACTTTAAACTAATATTTTTTGCTGCAAATAAAATTTCATAAACAATTTTAAATAGTGGTTTGATATTGGGCTAACTAATATGTGTATTTAGAAGCTACATTTTATAAATAACTTTCGAAAAGGCGGCATTATTTTGAAAAAGAACTGCTTTGACTGCAGAAAGTAAAATTCTTAAATTGATCATGCGAATACCAACATCTGGAACAATATTTTTAAACTTTTATGTTTCTATTAAATTAAATTGGAGCAGCAAAAAACATGCGTATCAAAGTTTAAAGTTTTAGATCCATTTATTCACGCAAATTGTAAATGTTCTATTAGAATAAAAAGCATTCTGTAGTGTATTGTGTTTATCAAGGTAGTTACCCACTCAAAAGAGTTTATGCAATTCTTAGTTCTGCCCATTAGATGGCGCTTCCTTAGAAGGCGCCATAGTAGTAGTTTTTTTCAATCAGATAACTCTCAAAAAAATAATTTTTCTTGCAAGAAACATTTTTAATTTGTTTTAACCAAGTCAAAAAATATAACTGGAAATAGATACGCAGTTTTTTTTATATACGTATTAAAGCTGTTTCTGTCATTTATTATATCCTTGCAAGTGAATTTATTTCGCAAAAAGTTATTTAAATTTTATAGCAAATACTTTTTACCACTCTTCTTTAATTATTTAAAGAAGACTAATTTTTAAATCGCTAATATGTCATTCTAAATCCAGGAAGCTTTTTATCAATTAAAAGTTATAATGGAAAACAGGACAGATTATACTATGTGGTCTATTTTCCATAATTATTAATTTATCATGTAAGAAGATTATTTATCAATATTTTAATAATAATTCTAATAAAATACATTCTTCAATTATTATTAATATCTCTTCATTTATTATGTTGCTTGATATTAACATAAAAAGGAATATAATTATGGAAATAAGAAATTAATTGTATATTTCAACAAAGAAAGAAAAAAAGAAAACAAGATAGAAAGAAAAATACACATTTTTTTATTTCTTTTATTGGAAAATTAAAAATCCAAAAGTCTTGAACACTATTCTCGATATTAATTCTCTCTCTCTCTCAATCAATCAGTACTGAAACAAATTACTTAAGAAAATAATTCTTAAAAAAATGCATAGCTTCTATTGCACAATATATTGTACCTAAGAGAATTTTCTAACGCTTTATATATAATTATGTTAACTTCAAATTCCGCTTATATTTTTATTTCTTTTTAATAATCGGCTTATAATTTCAAATATAATGTTCTACGCGTTTTAAAACTAAATACAATACTTAAAAAATTAGAAGAGCTTAAGTTTTTAATAAATTTATGCACTTGAATAAGCGTAGTAAAATAAAATATCCGTGATTTAAAACTTAGCAAAAAATGGATAAAATTTTACACCCAAATCAACTCTTCATTATGTCAAAAAGTGGGAATTCAGTTGTTCATTATTCTTTTTCTGGTGAGATGAAAATATCACGATAGCAAAATTAATCGAAATCCATTTCTTGGGATATTATCATGAGACATACAGAAATTCTTGTACACATAAAGAACATAAAGCTGTAGATGTTGAAAAGACAATGAGCCCTTTTAAATCTATAAAGATTTAAAAAAAATAAGGTACCCCATTTCTGGGATGCTACAGCAAATTTGATGGCCGAGATATTACGTTAAGACAAAACACAGACAACGCTACTCAATTGCAACGAAGCTTTTTTTTGATGACAACACTTGAATCAAACAATTCAAAGTAAGCTTTATCGAAGTTGATTATGAGCACACCATCGGGATCACTATTTTTGATTAGTAACAAACTTTGAATTTCATTACATTAAATTGAAAAGCGAAATTTATTTTCCTCTCAAAATCTACGCAAGTAGTCCGTGGTGTGCATCTTGCTAATTTCAAGACATGCGAGTTGAAAAAATAGTGGGTTCCTGAGGAATGAGAGTAGATGCAAAGTGATTGGTTTCTAATGTTATTTACTACTAATGAATCCCAGTTTCATTCGGAGTGTGGTATCTGGCATGTTTTGATATGGTTAAATGCTCCAAATAACTTAAGCTGCGGTGGCCTGGTTGGTTAGGGCGTCGTTCTCCTTATCGGAAAGCAATAAATTCGAATTTCGTATTAATCGAAGATCCATCATATTCACTAAAGGCAGCTGGGGCACCTTAAGTATGTTGTGGTTGCAATGTCCTCCAACTGAAATGATACCTCTTGGGATGGCAGACCAAGTATTGGGGGCCTTCTACTTGGCCCCTGCTTCAAAATCACGAAGATTAAATTCGGCATCTTCTATCTAATTAGTCGAGTCCAACACAAGGCTAGGCACAGGGAAGTATACTGGCGCAACAACTCCGAATAACTCAATATTCGCTCTGATCTTCTTTTTTTATGTGTTCTCGTGAAATCTAACATTATAGAAGAGATAGGTTAATAATAGTGAAATCATAGGTAAGCGCAAACACTTATGAAGTCTTCGAAAACACTGATGAAGTTTTAAGAATTAGGCCTTACTCATGAGTTATAATAATTTGACGAATAACATAAATTATTATTATATTTTCTTTATTTCCACGATTTTGTGTCAAAAAATATCCATTTCACAGGATTACTTCTTAACGATACAAATGAATTGTAAAAATTACGCGAAAGCCAAATCAGTTTAATCAACTCATTAGTAGATGTCTACCAGTGAGAACAAGTTGCTCATTTCTTTCAATAATAGTATGTCTTTTGAATTTTTACCATGTATAGAGGAGAAGAAAGCAGTTAACGAATATTCGCTGTTTAGCGAAATTTATATTAAAGATACAAATTAGGTAAAGATTGACAAATATGACATTCAATGGTAGTATCCCTGATATAAGACTTTGGTGATAGTATAGTCACTTTCATACATGAAGAAGATAAAAAAAAATACCTCAAGATTTGTACTGCAGAAGTATCAGATATTTGCATCATATCCCCCAAGCTTATTTTACTATCCTTCAAATGAAATTTGTAATAGTAATGTCTTTCTTCACATTTATAAAAAACAGAATAATAGAATACTTAAGATTTATATCTCACTTGAATTAGAATTTCATATCACAGACCCTACGATACAAAGTTATTTCGCCAACTTTTATGTGGTATCTGATGTGAAAAAAAAAAAAAAAAAAGATATAGAATGAAATATTCCCGCCAAGGATTGACCTCCGGAAATGGGAAAGATTAGAAGTTTAAAGTGGCAAACACAATACAAAAGAGGATTTACTTTTGAAGACTGGATTCAAGTCTGGTGAAAAGCGACTGCGCTAAATGTTGCAAAGAATATCGTCTCCGTTTGCTTTGTGGTGATTCTCTTTTAAGTCGATTATTGAGAAGATTGGCTCGAGCAAGAGGCGGCGCTTTTTAACTTACAAGACTGGATACCCCTGAACTTTAGAGTTGGAGTGTTTGCGGAGGTAACCGAAATCGGTCGACAATCCCTCTGCGAAGACTTGTTCCATTTCAGAAGGAAACAATCTAGGCAGAGGAGGTAATGCCAATATTTAGATGCCACAGTGGAAGGTGGTAGGGAGGCGGAAGACTGTTATTCTAGGGAGAACCAGATGACGCTCAAACAAATTCAGACCACCCAAGTACCTTTCCAAACATCTTTCTCATTACTTAGCAGCTATCCGAGACGGAGAGAAAAAGCTTTTTATCATTACTTTTCTTTTCTTTTGTTTCTTCTTTCCAGGGTTGACGATCAGAGGTGAAACACAGATTTAAAAGAACGAGAAGTTAAATGAGAGCGCTTGCAGAGCGAGTAATAGAACTTGTGATGAACTGTTGTCAAAAATTAGATAAGAAGCTTAAATTGAAGACTTGACAGAAGCGTCACACATAACTTGCAAGTGCTCGTAGGGGTTCGTCTGTTAAAAGGTTATGGGAGTACAATTATGAAAATGGCATTTACTGTTCAGATATTTTTATA
The DNA here is from genome assembly GCA_030067965.1 of Latrodectus elegans. Classification (NCBI taxonomy): domain Eukaryota; kingdom Metazoa; phylum Arthropoda; class Arachnida; order Araneae; family Theridiidae; genus Latrodectus; species Latrodectus elegans. The sequence goes on from CM057815.1 coordinate 37,483,124, forward strand.
ACTAAAAGCTATATCTCAATAATTTTTCCGCAACAGTAAGTGAGAACTGCTTATTTTAATAGATTTCTCTATGCAATTATAAAATATTAAAACTGTATACTGTCGTATTGTTATATAAGCAGAATGTGTGACATTGTGGTTGATAGATCACACAAATTGAGTGACATTTATTTTGATAATTACTATTTTGACAAGCAATTATTTTTAAATCTAGACATTTGCTATTCATAAATTAAGAATGCGATTTTGCTTTATTTCATTCGCTCGTAAATTATGACTAGTATCACCAAGGTCTACCAATCATTAGATAACAAAAATACTTGATTGATTGATTGATTCATGTACACTTAATCAACTGTTGTTTTTTTTTGTGTACTTTTCTACATATTTTATGCGCATTAATAATTTTTGTTGCAAATGTTTTAAGATTTAAATACAACTATTATGAAATGTGACGGAAGATTTAAAAACACAGAAAGTAAATGTGTGTAAAAGACGGAAAAAAAAATCAATTTTTCTTGTAAGTAGTTATACAACTATTCTTTCTCTCCCTCATCAGCCATTGGTTTGAATTTATTTCCACTAAAATAATTTTTCTTTGAATAAACTGGATACGGTGGGAAAAGGTTCTATATCCGAAAAACCCTGAACATTCCTTATAATTCGTCATCAGTTTTCTCAGAGAAAGAGTTTTCAAATAGAATTTCCTAAGAGATACAAATTTAATATTGCATATGGTCGGCTAGTTCTTCAAATAAATGCTTAAAAAAAATAAAATAAATAAAAATAAATATTTGATACTAAAGTTAGCAGCATCGGAAAAAAGTTAAAGTACTTCGCTAAAAATTACTAATATGCATATACTACTAATTTACTAATTATATATATATATATATATATATATATATATATATATATATATATATATATATATATATATATATATATATATATATATATATATATATATATATATATATATATATATAAATTTACTAATATGCTCTTAGATATTCTAGTTCAAAATGAAATTTAAAAATTAATGTTAATAAGTTAATTTGAAGTCAGATCTTATGCAAAGGTTTGTTTTTAAATTTAAAATAGCAGCGATTAAAGGTTGGACAAATAAACGTGAAAATTTTTTTCTCTAGAATGATATCAAGAAATATTTAAAAAGTATACAAAAAATCAAGTATTTTATTTCTGGTTGTCTGTTCTTCTTTACAATTTTATGAATAATTGAAAAAAAAAAAAAAAAGACAAAAGTTAAGTGATCAAACAATATTCGCAGTTTTATAAGAATCGAAAAAATTTGACTTATAGGCAATATGAAGTAAAATTAAAATCAAAACCTTATCCCTGATGCCAAAGTGATAAAAAAAATCTTAAAATACCCGTTTAGTCGATGAATATGATTTGAAACAAAGAACTCATTACAAAAATCATAAATAACTTTGATTTACTATTCTCTGATTGGAACAGAAGTGGACAGCTTAATGGCATAATGTGGTAGTTTTAATGTCCCTCTTAAATTTTCTTCTGGTAGGATTTTTACAGATATTGAGTCATATTTATTATTAATATGGAGGAAATCTAGAAAACTCACAATCACTTCCTCCTATAGATCTACATGCAGAAGGCAAGAGCAAAATCAATTTCCCATTGCTCAACAATATTTAAGATGGAACCAATGCGTTCTGAATTATCACTTCATTTGCTAATCTTTATCTCAACTCAATTTGGAAATAACAAACGAACATTTCAACTGTACATAAACTTTCGATCAAGTGAACAGTTATTAATTTAATCAATCGACAAAATTTAGCAACTTAATTGCGTTATAATGAGTTACACTTTCCTCAAGATTTTATAATTCATTCCTGCTATAGTAATATTATGTTCCCCCTGATGGAGTGACGTAGCGAGCATAACTCGGTACCGGGTACGATACCTACTTTGCACTTCCCACACCCAAAAAAATAATTATATAATATACAGAATAAACTTTTAATAAGAACATAATGCAAATAACAATTGAAAAATGTACCTACTTTAAGATAATGTAAAAGATATATAATTTTACACTTAAAAAATTGGGACAAAAATCTAGTAAAAAAAAATCAAAACTAAAATTCGATTCGGAAAAGTATTAGTGAAATTATCGGATTTACGGTAATTTGAATTAATTAAAAAATATAATTTATGCAGTATATTAATCCATAATTGTTTTATAAAATATGCAATTTTTGAGCAATTAAAACATGTTAATAAGTAGATGTTAATAAGATAAATAGATGTATTTATTAACAACAATAATAATCTGATATATTAATGATATTGACAACAAATTTTCCTTGCTTTTGATATGGTAAATTGATCGATTTTTTCATCAATATCGATCATTTAATTTTTTTTTTTTTTTGGTTCTAGACTTACAACAATCCTAAATCACTGAAACGATCTTGTCCCAGAGTAATATGTCACAATTAATTTTAATTTACTGAACGAATGCTCACAATTAGAATAGAAAGACTCTTTAAAATGTGACTTTCATATTTGGAAAAAAAAAGACTTTCCCATTTAAGATTATTAAGGTAAAAACTTCAATAGAGTTTAATGTTTAATTTCTTTAAAACAAGATTATCCACTTTTTATGTATAATCAAACGTATAAAAAAAAAACAATTATTACGTTTGAACATTTATCGTTTGAAAATAAAATGTTCACTATTATAAGTATTAATATAAATGGAAACAAAATTATAAGTCAAATACAAATTATTTCCGAAAACTCTGAAACCTAACTTGATTTCAAATAAATTATTTTAAGCAATAAGCAATTTGATTTTACATTTTGAAATTATACATGCACGTTTATAAATATTTATATTGGCTGAAAGTGGTGTTAAATAAATAAAATGCCAAAAGAAACAGAAAAAATAAAATTTTAATTAAATCGTTAATTTTTAGGGTTAAATTTTTCTAACAACGTCCGTCGTTTTTAATGCAATAATGATATTTGTTAAAAACGAAACTTAGCGAGCGAGTGTTTATCTGACGACATCAAAGAAGCAATGGTATGCTAATCGTGTAAACCAAGGGTTCCCAAACTTTTTTTTTTCTCGTGGACCACTTTCAAGGTTTTATTATTTTTGGTAGAACCCCGGTTGCTGCATTCCTACTGTATTTCCAAAATTCCTAAAAAATATCACCCTAAATTGGGGTTGTTAAGAAGGGGGGAAAAAGTAGCACATTTTCTTGTGTCCTATTTGTGGTTATACAAAATTATAAACATTTATTATTACAAACAATCAACGATTGACAAAAAAATCAACAATGAACTCTGAAATGTAAATCAACAATATAAAAAATAGTCATATTTTTAATGAGATGGCAATGCCCACTTACAGCATGTGAACCTTTATTTTCTTTCCACATCTATGTGGACGCAGTGTGGTCTCCTATGGACCCTTGGGGGTCCACCTGAACCACTTTATGAACCTAGGGTGTAAACGGTAACAAGAATGAAGAAATTTTTAATTTTTTTTAATAGAATTTGGAGGTAATTTTACTTTTTGATTTCCACTGATAATTGATTTTCGATTCCAATTCTCTACCTTGAAAATTACAGTGCTGTTTTCAGAAGAATTTCCCCCCTTACGTGAGAGGCCTATCTACTGCCAAATATAAATATTTTGAATAATGGAAGCAATTAATGAGAAACAGATTTCAGCGAAAATTTTGACATGAGTATATTCTAGACTAATGGCTGCAACAATATACATTTAAATACCTATTAAATTTTTTTAATGGCTTTTGTTGAATATGTACTATATGGTAGGTACTAGTAATCTAGTTCTGGGAAAGAGCAAACCTTATTTATTTTTACAAAATTCACGACACAATTAGTTGATTGTCATATTTTTGTATTGTCTAGTCAAAATTACAGGGAGTAAAATATGACAAAACTTATTTATAATAATAATAGCAGTTATAAAATTTAATTATTAAGAATTGTAAAATAAATGCATTATAATCTCTCTCATTCATTTTAGTAGAAAATAACTTTTTGTAGGTTATATACGTTTCCTTAGGAATTTATGACAAATTTAGGTATAATGTCGAGTGTAAAGCCAAGAAAATTTTCCAGAAAGAAAATTCCAACTAAAAAATACATCAGTTATGGATTATCAGATGTCTTGAAAAGGTGGCAAATGTAATTCAAAATTAATACTCAAAATATTATATTGCATTATCAGAATTTAAAACTTATCCTTATGACGACTATAAATTAGCTCTTCAACACGAAAAGCGTGTATATAAATAATATTTCAATTAAAAAAAACACAATAACAACTTGATTTAAAGTCTATAGCGAATCTACAGATTTTTTAAACATGCACATATTTTTAATACAAGCAAAAAGTTAAGCATAGAAATGCGGCATTAAAAGTAATAAAATCACAAATACAAAAAAATCAGATACATTTCGTTTACCGTTTCATGGTCTTTATCTCGTGTAAAAACAGCAATGATCAAAAACGAAACTCGGATCTTAAAAATATAGATTACGTAACTTCCGCATAACAGAAACAAATTTTGAATTTGTATCAAGATAGACATAAAAAGTTCACTCTACGTATATTTATTCGGAGTTTCAGTTACATTTTTTGTAATGATTTCTACATGTCACAGCCAGTTTAAAAGGATAAAATAATCTAAATGCATTTATTCTCTCTGTAACAATTGAATTTCGACGCGAAATCATGACAAATATGAATAGTCTTTTTAATCAAATGTGTCCTAATCAGAATTAGAACATTTTTTGTAAAGAAAATGGTTTATGTTTAGGTCAAATTTCAAAACTGATTTGTCTAATCATTATTGATGAAAATATTTTTATAGGAAATTAATTAATGTTTGATTGACTGAAAACAAATAAATTTTAGTTAATTTCTCTTAAAAAAACATTTTTTTATTTATTCCTATTTCTAGGAAAGCAGATTTTTAGGATATTTCAAATTATAAAGCTATAAATATGTATTCCTAAAAAAGAACAATTAATATTACGAAAACAAGTTTAATGAATCAACAAATTTTGAATTAGCACGATTTTATCACAATTTTTAATAGTATTAAATTCTTCCTTTACAGAAATAAGTACTTGTATAAATTGTATAAAAACTATTTCATTTTTTAAAAAAATGCTAATGCTATTTTTTTAAGAAAAGTTTTATCTCAAAAACTTTTTACTAACTAGAAAAACTCTTATTATATTTTTTAAAACACTAGCTCGGAGATAACGATTTACTACATGAAACCAGTCTGAAAATAATTATATTTGTTCAAAAATGTTTTTTATTAGAAAGTATTTGAAACTGTCCTAATTACTAAGAAAAACACTTTTTTTTTTTTTTTTTTTTTTGAAATGGGGGAAAAAATTAAAAGAATGAATTTTTTTTTTATTAAACTATAAAACCGTTATGCTTCTTAAAATTAAGCATTTTTAAAAGAAAAATATTGCTGTAAATTCAGATCGACTAAGCCACAGAAAAATTAATTTATTAAAACTAAACCGGTAAATGAAAAGTATTATTAGACTGATTTTAACTTATGCTTCAGAGACTTGGGCCATGACACAGAAACATGAATGCCGTTTGGCTATTTTTAAAAGGAAAATTTTGAGAAGCATCTATGGTGGAGTGGAGACAGATGGGGTATGGCGTAGAAGGTATAACCATGAATTATACAAAAGTTTTAAGGACATTGATGTTGTCAAATACATTAAAATATGAGATGAGCTGGCCATGTTATTCGTTTGCCAACTGAACGCACCCCTAAAAAAATCTTTCTTGCAAGGCCAATGGGAAAGCGTTCCAGAGGTTGGCCCAAAATCAGATGGATTGATTGTCTTGATAGGGACTTTAATACTATTGGAACATCTAATTGGAAAAGTGCTGCTGAGTACAGGCCAAGATGGAATAAGCTCATTGAGAAGGCCAGGACCCACACAGGGTTGTAGTGCCATTGTTGATTGATTGATTGAAACCCGTGTAATGACTGGCCAAAGTGGGTTTAGATTACAGTGGCCATATTTTTGTGACCGAGGGTCCTGGGATGCATTTGTATCTGTTTAGGCAATTAGCCTAACACGAAACTCCCACTGTTCAGTTCTAAGCATGCTTGGTATTCAGTATATGGAAGGAATGAAAGGCTGAATCAGCCTCGTCCGAGGATCGAACCTAGAACAATGACTTGGGAGCTTAAAGCGTTCCCACTACTGCACCAAGTATCGAACTGAGACACCACTTAATGAAACAAACTCACAATGGAAACAATCAAATGAGTTATAAATAGTATTGAACTACGCTATAAAACTAATACATTTGTATGAAACATGATTTGTTAAAAAATATCATCGTGAAATAAAAAAAATCCTTCATGTGATCTCAAAAGGTAAACAAAACAAGAATCTCTCTAAATTCACTTTTCTTTTAAAAATGTTAATTTACAATGTGTGTAGGTGTGAGTGTTACTTTTTAATTTACACCGTGGGAATATGAGAAGGATTCGTGTTTCTCAAATATTTTTCTCTACTTCTAGCTGTAACACGTAAACGAGACTATCTTAAAAAAAAAAAAAAAAAAAAAAAAAATTTAAAAAAAAAGAAAAAGCACATGCTTTTTTATTGAAGCGGGATTAGTTCCGGAATGGAATATTACTTCGCTTATATTAATAACATAGAGCATAAGCAACTATACAGGGAGTTCAAGTAAGAACCAACCATTTTTCGGGTTTTAAATTAATCACAAATTCCATATTCAAAATTTCAAACGTAAACTTAGTCTTTATCTAGATTAAAAATAAAATCTAGATTTTAGGAAATCGGCATCATGAGATAAAAATTTCGATGAGCAAACATAATATATCTTTTTCTATAATTAAGTTTTAGAAAAATGCTTTGCACTCAAAATGAATCAGTTATTTTTATAAAAATTATATTGCCTGGATTCATTTTTATGATGATAGAATTTATTATAGTAATAAAAAAGCGAACTGAAAAAAATCAAAGCACAAAAGTGACGCATGATGTTAAACATTTCTCGGAAAAATTCGTATCACGTATACTTTCCCGCTTTCTACCACTAGTGTATAAACCTTTTTCCCCTAGAATTTATTCTGCCTGCAATTTTTGGGATACTTCAAACCTTTCATTTCTAAAGCTGCCATCATGTCGCCGCTCTCCATTTTTGACACATATCAACTTTACCCGAGACGACAGCTTAAAAGTCAAGTTCTCTGGTTTCTAAAGCCAAGGGAACAGACTGTCCTGTCGACAAAGAAAAGTTTTTCGAACACATTTTTATTTTCGTTCTTGAGAAGTGAGACTTTCAAAGAAACAATGAAATCAAAACTTTATATTAATATTTACTACAATTTCATATTAAATAATTTAAAAGTATTCTAACTACTATTCTTCTTAAACAGAATAAAATGTAATAGTAAAAAATGTTTCATTAAACTTTAAGACTTACTGATAGTGTCAGAAAAGGGTGATTACACAAAAGTGTGTAAATATATATAAATGAAAATTATTTTTAATTGGAATGAAAGAACAGAAGAATCATTCGTATTTTTAAACATGAATTTAAATCAATTTCAAGTAAAACTCAAATCATTTATGTATAAATAACCAGAAATAAAAGAAAACAACCCTAACCATAGCTCTTATCCTTTATTTGTAAGCTATTTCTGAAGCTTAACTATATTGAAGTGTATATAGAATCGATTCGATTTTGTTTATATTGGAAGCATGTATCAATAGTTTTTACAATAGTAATCAACCACGCGTATTCAAATTTCAATTAAAATGCAATAATTCCACTAAATGCTGTTTCTAGATATGTTCTTAATAAGTATCAACAGTAGATAAAGGATATAATTAATAATTTTAGTTTAGTTAAAACCTGACAGTGATAAATGAAAAATATACAGTATCTCACAAAAGTGATGGGACACTTGTGCTTTACAAAAGGAAACTGTAATAAAATTAATTAAAAATACACATAAAATTTTTTGTGGGTGTGTTTCATACTTAAATTTAGTAACAATTATTACATAACCTACATTTTGTCAAAATATTTAATTTTTAATTAAATAGAAATACAGTTGTTTAAAATAGAGCAAAAAATAGCTCACATAAGTGGACACCATTAGATATGCAACAAAAAATAGTCTGAAATAAGCAATAAAAATATTTTTTGGTGTTTTATTTTTACTCAGAAGCAATTGGCAATAATTTATAAAATCGTCTGCAGTATTTCTCTCCAGATTGTTTTGAAATTTTTGTGCTTTATAGCTGTGTGCAGCCATGAATGCTAAACGAAAAGAAACTGCACCTGAAATTTGAAAATCTTTTATTAATTTGCATATTGAAAGTGGAAAATCTATTAGAGAAGCTGTTGAAACTCTTAACTTGAGTCATTTAACAATTTTCAATATCATTAAACGACATAAAACGAGTCATCTGATTTAGAATAAAAGAAGACATGGCCGACCATCAAAGCTATCCAATGGAATAAAGCAAATGGTCGTTCGAACTAAAAAAAAAAAATCTAAGAATGAATGCTCCTAAAGTTGCAGCTGATTTACAGCATTATATGGAGTAATTGTTAAAAAAAATCCTGAGACTATTAGAAGAGTAATTCGATCTGCTGGGTATCACGGTAGAGTAGTCAGGAAAAAATTCTTCGTAAATGAAAAGAATAGAAAAATCAGACTGGCTTTCGCAAAATCCAACATATATAAAAATTCTGATTATTGGAATAAATTTATATTTACTGATGAGAGTAAATTTAATATATTTGGTCCTGACTGTGTAGAATCTTGGTGTGGAGAAAACCGAGGGAAGTATTTCGTAAACAGAACTCTTGGTGTCAACAGTAAAACATGGTGAAGGAGTTATGGTATGGGTGCATGTCATCCGCTGAAGTTGGTAATCTTGTTTTTATTGACAGTAAAATGGATCAGTACAAGTGTATTGACATTCTAAAGCAAAATTTGAAAGCTTCAGCAGGAAAATTGAACCTTCATAACGATTTTAAATTCTACCAGGACAATGACCCCAAGCATACTGCTTTGAACGTTAGACTCTGGCTGCTGTATAACTGTTCTGAAATAATAAAAACACCACCACAATCTCAAGACTTAAATCCCATAGAAAATATTTGGCAAGAATTGAAATTAAGATTCATTTATTAGAAATTAAGATTAAATTAAGAATTCGCAAACACACCATTTCTTCAAAACAACAATTACATTCAATGCTTCAAGAAGAATGGGGTAAAATCACTCCAGAAATCACAAAAAATTAGTCAAATCCATCCCAAGAAGATTAAATCATGTTTTAAATTATAAAGTACAAGGTGTGCATTTAAGATGAAATAGTCAGGGTTACCACGCTTTGCGCGTTTATCGCCCATTTGGCGAGAAAGGGGTACCCAAACCACAGATTAACCAATGCATGTTCCATGTTTCAGTTTTACGGTATTACTTATATAAATACATATTGATATATGCATCATTAACGTGTATATTAAAAGAAAATCATAGAATTACATATGAATAAATGACTAAGCTACCTTTATTTTATAGATTTAATCAAGAATTTAAAATATATTTATGGGTGGTTGGTTGGTATCGTGTCCATGGGGAGAACTATAGATGACCATGAGTGTGCACACACCTGGCTATCTCCTTTATGTTTTCGGAGAATAGATTCTTTTCGATGTTAAGGGTTGAGACTGCGTTGTACATACGACTTGTCGATGAATTTGTTGCCTGCCTTGAAATTATATTCTTCGAGTGATTCAAACAAGGTAAAGTTCACCGTCGAATACTGCCGAAGCTCATTTTGTTAATAAAACGATTTCTTATATAAGGAGCAAAGCATCGATATGAGAAACCGTTTCCCATTGATTCAAGCCATTAACACATGGATAACAGAGCAGCAGAAAAAGCAAAAGGAAAAAGACATGACAAAACATCCACTTTATAATTTGTTAAAATTGGCAAAGACGATTTAAATTTTTAAAAATTTCATTAATTAAAAGAATTCTAAATTAATAATTGCAATATTTGTAAACAATCCTTTTTTAATCTCTTAAGACTATTACCTTGCTCACACTAATGTTAAAAATTTTCTTTTCATTAGTATTGCTGAAATAATAAAAAGCAGATTTGTAAAACAGGCTCAAAAAGTTTGCTGGAATTTTTTTAATACAATTTCAATGTGATTTACGGTTTGAATATAGAATCATAATGATCATAAGTAATCATTTCTAAGGTGGGAGCTGTGGCCAAAAGTAGCTGATTTGAAGACAAGATGGTGATTATTTTGTTATTATCAATTTACTTTCAAAATCAAAAATTAAGGTAAGTAAATGAATTAATTAACTAAATCTGAAATTTATACTATACGGAATAAAAAGTAGAATTTGAATGTAAATATATTATCTTAAATGTTTCTCTCTGTGTTTCTAGTATAACAAATTTTATACATCTATGTAATAAAATTTGTCATACTTATACAGTTTCTAGTATAAGTATGACAAATTTTATTACATCTATAAAAAAAACTTTGCGATCAGAAATGGTATTATTTTAGAATTAATCTAAATGATTTAAAAATTAAGAATAATGTAACAGTTGTATTTATAGGAAATTTATAATAATTAAAAATTTTACCGTTCTCTCAGGTTTTTAAAACAATCTAGTTATTTGTAAGTCAAATTTCTATTGGATTTTCCTAATGATTAAAATATATATATATATATATATATATATATATATATACATATATATAAATTCGAAATACTTTCAGCATCATTTTTAGTATAAAACTAAACGTTATTTTTGCAAAATTAAATTCCTAACTTCATTTTACACAATTTTTACCTTCAATTTTATCCTTTTTTTAATAGTAAAGTTTCAAAATATTTGTAAAAATATTTATATTTAAAGTGATACATTTTTAACTATGCTTTTAATCTTTAATCACAACTATATTATTTACTTATTTCGTTAATTTTTTATGTAAAAAATTTAAAGAAATGCTGGACATACCTTTACTTTTATTAGAAGCCTTTATCTGTGCAATTAACAAAATTCTATTATATTTGATTAAAAATGACATCAGTATAATTTTGATTCTACAAAAGCATTCGAAAAATAAAATATTTATAAGCGTTTTTTCTTAGATCAAATCTTTCATATGCTTGTTAAAGCAATAAATATTTTTATCCATATTTAAAAAAAAAATGGTTTTGCTAGTGTTTATTATTAGAATTACTAAGATTAAAATTTATAACCTGTCAAAAAATATCAAAACTAAATGGTGTGTAATAGTTTAATTTAATTTATATATACAATGTTTAACTATTGAATTTTAAAAGAGAACAGAAATTATATGTTCTGTTCGAAGAAAGAACATTTCGATTTAATTTGTTCGTTATCATTTGCAACTTCTAAAAGACTCTTTGAAGTAATTCTATAAAAAAAAATCATTCAAAAATAAAAAAAATGTGCCAAACAGCCCTAAAACTACAATATATCTATAAATACTGATTTTTTGTATGAAATAAGAGAATTTCATCACTGAATTAAATATTTAACTGCATTTAAATACAAATTTCTGTGTGATGTGACAACACTCAAATAAATAATTTCTTTGACACAACTGCCTCAAATCAATTAAGCACGCCTAGTATTGGAAACATAATGACAGCAAAAATATTTTTTAAATGAGTAATTTTGTTTAAGGTAATAAAACTATTTTTTGTTTTAAATTATAAGCTAAGATTCTAGTTTTAAAGTCTTCAGTTGCAAACGTCTCAGTATTTGCGTTGCATTCGCTGCAGATTTGTTTTTCTTTGGTGCTAGAGGATTTACTACTACCATAACAACTCTTGTTCTGAGAAACAGGAACAAGTAGAACATTCTGAGTTTATTTGCAAAGCTAACAAACGGACGTGAAAATGCTTCCTCACAATGGACACGGAGTATCATCCACTTCCGGTGTGCTGACCACATACTGGCATACTGCTTCTTTGAGAACACCAAACTCGCTCAGATACAGCAAAACTGTTTAAACACTGTTTGTTTTAAGAAAAGCAGTTTGTTTTCCAACAAGCTGTCGGTCAAAATACCCACAATCCCAACTTCCTTTTGCATGGGACATGAAAAATATTGGTTTTTCAGGACAAAATAGAAAATGGTCTGCAGTCAAATCTTGCTATTCTCAAATGGAAACGCACTAAATGTTTATTTCTTGATTTTATGTTTCACTTTCCACCAGAATTTGTTTAATAAATGGCAATATTATTCAGTATATAACTAGAAAAACATGCTGTTTTCTGATTTGTCCTAGAGTCCCCACGAAACGGTCAAACGATTTTTCCTTTAGCAATGATATTCCGGTTAACTATAAATCATCGCCATCAATTTTCTTCGTTGTGAGCTGCAAATAGAAATTTCAAAAATTGCTCATCATAGCAGTACTTGCCGGTCTAGTGGTCAGAGTGCCTGACTGCGGGTAGGGAAGTCCTGGGTTCGAATCCTAGTTCAAGCATGGATATACTCTTTCTTTCTCTGTCCATCCTATCTTTGTATGAATGGGTTGAGAATGGTTGCCTACCCTATAAACGGGTCCCTATGGCATGTGTGTACTGAGGCAGTCGGACTCCACATCTAAATATGGTTCAGTTAGAAAAGTGGAGCAGCGCACCCCATAAGGCCAGCTTAGTTGGCACTAGATAACAACATTACGTACCGAATGGTTTCTTTCGATTTCATGTCCACCAATTAAAAATCAAAGTAAGTTATCACATTAGTAATACAATAAAAATCACTAGAAATAAATTTTACTTTAAAATTTAGAAAGTTTAGATTTTTATATTTTACGTTTGGATGAATGTGTCATTCATTTTTATGCACAATATGGTTTAAATATCTTTGATTTTAATTTAAAACTATTAAAGTTAACGCATGTTGCAAATGTAGATTCGATATTGCTCCTTTTTCTCAAGGAACATCAATTTAAATTAATTTATTTATGTAATTCTTTTATTTTTTCTTTATTTAATTCAGTACTCAAATAGTTTTAAATAATGTTTTTATTTAATGTATCGGAATTAAATTTGTGTGCATTTTGCAGCAAATAATTATTTTATCTAAATATGAAAATATTACTTTAATTAAAAACTATTCCAAAAAATAATCTTACATATTTTAGCACCAGCATATTTCTCTGTACTTAGCCCACAGTTGGTCAGTTCTTTGTCTCAATTCGTAGAATTTTATCAACAAATAACTACACACAATTTTATTTTTTTAATTCAAGTTCCGCCCCTTTCCTTGCAGTTTGATTTCTAATTTTATACTTTTTTCATAGATAAAAATCTACTTTGAAGTTGTGTATATATATATATATATATATATATATATATATATATATATATATATATATATAGAAGAAAAGAAAATTCAAAATCAGAACACAGTCAAAACTTGATGTTAGGAAATGATATTTTTAAAGTTAAAATAATTTTAAAATATTCAATACTTCTGCCCTACATTCTCTCAATTAATAATGGTTGAAACTATTACCAATTATTTGATGAAAAAATATAGTCTAAAAGTATTCAAACACACTTTAAAAATTACTTAAGCTTTGATTTTTTATGACAATTTGGGGGTTCATGTAAAAATCTGATTCCTTTTTCTTATTCAAACCAGAATATAGAAATTTTAGGAAAAATAATAAATACATATGTTACAAAAGAGTTAAATTGCTTTTAGGAATTTTATGTTGTATGATTGTAAGCTTTGATGTAATTGTTTCTGTCTCACATAGAACTTTAATTGCGTATATATATATATATATATATATATATATATATATATATATATATATATATATATATATATATAATTTGAAAACTATGTACACTATTTTTAGTCGTATTTGATTATTGTTAGATTTCTATAAAAAATACGTTAATATTTTCATTCATTTTATATTTATTCCCCCTAATAAAATGAAGAAAAAAAGTCCAAAATTTGTCTTTATTGGTTTTTTGTGTTAACTGTTTCAATATTTTTAACGAAATAGTATTTATTTAAAAAAGATCTTATTTGAGTGTTTAAATAAATTAGGATTACAATTCATTACGTAAAAGTCTCAAACTAAAAGATTTTTCAATGTTAAATAGAATCAAAAACCAAAATAAATATACTAATTTACGCTTAAAAAATTTAATTGGATAAGAAGAAATTTATGCTATAGTTATGTTTTTAATCTAAAAAAATTTGATTTTACTTATTCATTTTCTTAATGAATTGTCCAGATACACATTTTATAAGTGGAGAGCTATTATAGTACAATGGCTTTTGTTTTCCATTGCAGGTCTTTGATTCATAACCTTATGAAGTTAGGTGGATGGCTCTAAAATGGATTCTGTTGATTATATCCTTTTATTAAGAACGTTTTGTTAAATGTTCTCAAGTCATATAGATGTAAAATAAATAAATTGAAAACAATGTGTAATGGCAAGATGTAACACTTAAAAGACTTTTGTGAGAACAATGAAACACATTATCAATATTTAGCTGATAGTAATGTATACTGTATGTAATAAAACAAATTTAAGACCTGATGTTTAAGTACAAGATATGTGACTCTATAAACTTTGATACTCAGGAACGATTATTCCCTAAGCTTGTTACTTTAGAATCTCTCTCAAAGATCATTTTAGCGGATTTCGCTCGCGAATATATCAATTGCTGTGCTCCATTTGATACCTGCTTGTTGTTTGACCCTATTTTCATGTCAAATAAGCACTTCGAAGATTTTTTTTTAAACTATTACAACTTTGAATTATATATAAATATGTAGCAACTCTTAAAATACGTTGCTCCTAATAACTAATACAGCCCAGCTTTAGGATAAGTACAGGGAAGTATGCTGTTGAACATAATCTTGAAATAACAATGGGAAAGATTTTATGCTAAAAAAATAGTGTAACATTTTCATAAAGTGACCATACATAAAGAGATCAAAATAGATGAAATTTGAATTAGAAAATAAATTGAAAAATACGTGGCTTTCATTTATATGATTAATTATTAGTTTGTATGTTTGTAGACAATCGATGCAATAGCTTAATGCCGCTACTCTTGCCTACATAATATTTTGCAATTCATACATAATAGGTTACAAGCCCATAAAAACGTGGCTCTTCATTTATATGATTAATTATTAGTTTGTATGTTTGTAGACAATCGATGCAATAACTTAATGCCGCTACTCTTGCCTACATAATATTTTGCAATTCATACATAATAGGTTACAAGCCCATAAAAACGTGGCCTTCATTTATATGATTAATTATTAGTTTGTATGTTTGTAGACAATCGATGCAATAACTTAATGCCGCTACTCTTGCCTACATAATATTTTGCAATTCATACATAATAGGTTACAAGCCCATAAAAACGTGGCTTTCATTTACATGATTAATTATTAGTTTGTATGTTTGTAGACAATAGATGCAATAACTTAATGCCGCTACTCTTGCCTACATAATATTTTGCAATTCATACATAATAGGTTACAAGCCCATAAAAACGTACTTTCAACTATGTCCATCATTTCGGGACTTCCAATGGACGAACACTGAATTGAAGAGTTCATATAATTTATTTACAATCTGGAGTATTTATAAAAATTTATGGAAACAAATCTTTTCTGCGCTACAATTATTAGCATAATTTCAAAAAGCTCTTCCTATAATTTGTGTCCATGCATGTATATCAGTAGTTTTACAGACTTCTTCATTCAATGAAAGAGTATATTTCAAAATTTATTAAAAATCCTACCAAAAGCCAAAATATTTCGAAAAAGCATCAATCTCACTATCTGTTATTTATATATCGCTCATTTTCAAAGAACTTTTCAGTTGAAATATATATTTAGTTATAAATAAAAAATATTGATTAAAGTTGATTTTTATAGTAGCATATTTTTTAAAATATTTTTTTGATAATTTAAAAATAAAGGATAAAATTTAACTGTACATTAATGCGATATCTATTACTTCCATGATCCATACTTGTAATACTGAAAATTTTTGTTAGCATGATGCTGCCATCTAGTGACAGAAAAATAAAACTCAATATTTTTGTTTTTGATTCTTAATTGGCATGGACAATATAAAATCAATTCTACAAACTTCAAGAAACACTTAAAAAAATCAAAAGGTTCGGAAAACACCGACTCTAATTTAAAATTGATGCAATTTAAAATATTCTCCCGGCTGATGTTAACTTCCTTTCAGACTTCTATCTCAGGTGATTCTGTACTTACGGCCTTCAGAATATGTAAAATTTCTCCTAATTCCAAATTCATCAAATAAATCATACAGTCCCTACTTATTAAAAAGGACAATCCCTTAAGATAATCCAATGTAATATTAAAGGTTTAAGAACTGATTATTAAATTTGCAGTGAAATACTTACTTTTCTCCAACCGGAATATATTAGTTAAAAATTTGAGAAAACATTACACATTCTTTTAGTCTAATGATTCTGTAGGTAAAGATGGCAAGTTTGCGTAAATTATTATCTCACGACAATTCTTGCGATAATTTAATTATGAATGTTTATTTAAGTACAGAAATACGGTAATTAAATGTTCATATAAATGCTTAACTTACTAGAAATATACATTTGAAATCAGTTCAATTTCAATATTTTTTCTATTTTTCACATTAAATGTGATGAACTTTTAATTTTAATTGTGTGTCGATAAGTTATTTACTGTTTACTTGTTCAAGATGTAAAAGAAAATTATAAAATGTTAACTTTGCTAAATATGAGAAAAATATAATGAAATTAATAGAAATGCAAATAGCATATGTAAGTCAGACAAGAATGTAAAGAATTTGGTTACCTTAAATTTCTCAAATTTTACCAATTTACAAATCTAGATTCTAATCTTTAAATGTGTAGTTGCATTTAAAGATTAGAATCTAGATTTGAAGTTCTTGAATTTCTGAAGATTTAAATATATTGCTTCAACAGATGAAATTCAGTAAAATGGAAATTCAATTTGGACAGTATCATATACCTAGGGTTGAATGTATATGCGCAATAATTGAAAAGCTTTAAAGAACCATATCTATTGTGTTACTTTTACCCATTTATGGCTGTTCGATAAAAATAAATTTCAGAATTGAAACTGAAATAAGTGTTCAAATTTCGAATAATTTATGTGTAACATAAAATTTTATTAATGTGAAATAATTTGTTTTCTTATAGGAAGATGATCGCTGATGAAATCCAATAATTTTCGTCGTAAATAAATTCTTAATTTTAAAAAAAAAACTAAAAAGATAACATTATATGCAATGCTGCTATCTATGTGGAAATAGTATAATTGAAATCAATATAATAGAAGAAAAATTATATATATTGGAAAAAAAAAGAATAACATTATTTAAAATTAATTGTACTTTCCTAAAAACTTTGAATTTCTTTTCTAAAAAATCATTAAATATTTCTTTCCTAAAAAATAATAAATAATTTTCTCAATTATACTTTTGTAATAACTTTGAATCTTTTGTTATGATAATTTTTTTGCAGTCAAATCAGGATTTAATGCGTAATAATTTGCTTGTGTTGAACAATTGAAAAGTAAAATCTTATGAAACAAAAGCTCAAATTAAACATATATATAGTTAAACAAGTTAATGAACTTAACGTGCAATAAAAGTCAAACAATAATTATTTGTCACAGTGATATGTGCAATTATCAGTTGGTTACACGACAATTAACTGCTATTGGAATAAAAGAGAATTATACGTGCACGTGGACAACAAAACTTATATATCACTTTGCCACAAAATAATTCCTTCTACATGAAATCACATAAATCGCAAGAAATTTTTCATTTTTCTAGGCTTTGTGATTACAAAAATGTTATAAAAGTGATTTCTTTTTTCCATTATTTTTAATGGAGCCTGGAATACAAAAACAATTGCTGCTACATCTCGCATAAAGATATATAAAAATTATTTTATATCATGCAAGTAAACAATGAATTAAAATATGGCAAGTTCTACATATATCCCCAACTCTTAAGATTTTCTATTTTTTCTCTTTTAAAAGGCAAACATGTTTGGAATATGTTTTAAATATATGCACTTGGTAACATAGGGAGGAAAATATATAAAATTACATTATATTAGTCCAAAACTTTCAAATTTCATAAATTGTCTCTGAATCAAATTAAACTAATAATTCAATAGATTTTCACATAATCGATGCTATGTTTTCTGTCTCTCTGTGTGTATATATATTGTAAATGCAATTTGTAAAATAAATTTAAAAAAAACCATCTATTATATTTTCAGTTATTGTAGATTAAATTTTAAAAAAATTATAACAATAATGATTTTAACAAATTAGAATAAATTCATAGATACATTATTTAAAATACATAAATGTTTTTCTTAATTGCTTTTTCATAGACCTCTCTAATTTACTTTTAAACCATATTAACCCCAATAATTCCAAATTAAGTCTCAATAATACCATATAAAGAACAATGAGTGGAAATTCCTCATTTTAGTGTGTGTGTGAACCAAGAGAAATTAAAAAATATTAAAGAGTGAAGAGTTTTTGAATATAGTTTGAACAAGAATTCACACGGGCATCTCAAATAAACAAAATTTGGAGTACATATCTTGTGATATAAACTATAATTATAAACAGAATGAATTTTAACAAATTCAAAGATTTTAAAGTTGAATCTTATAAAAATTTTACTTATTATAATTAGAATGAAAAATTATAGCTAATTTAATAAAACTATATGATTGGTTAAATGGATACGTTTTCTTGCTTTCAACTAAAAAGCCATGTAAAGCAGTAAAGCAGCTTGTAATTTTAAACAATATTCATGTGACGAGACCGACATATTAGGTGGCACCCTTCTATTTTCGTCTTACAAATGGAGATACAATGAAACCTACAAGCCACTGTATACCATACATAATAAACCATAAGGAACGGGAAAATTTGACATAATTATGGTATTTTAGAACTTAGAATATGTATAAAATTACAAATTGCACGAGTAACCGTGATACTGAAAAATTACTTTCAAGACAAAATATGATCACTCAATAATCAATGCATAAAATGATGTATTCAAAGCTATATCAATATTTCTTTGCGAAAAGAGAATGGTTATTTTTGTTGTCAAATTAATAATTCACAATTTCTTATGGTACAAATGAAGACAGAATTCAACTGACTAATAATCTTTAAGATGATGGTAAAGAAATTTGACATATTTCAATGTTTGTCATGTTTTCCAGCACAATTATTAATCTTGTTAAAATGGGAGACAAGACAGAAAGTTACTCAGGCATATATTTTATACAATAATTTTAAAAAGTATATTTATTTTAGCTGATAAACTTTTTTATGAATATTTCTTTTTATTATGCTACATACTGATGAAAAATTTGTTGTTTGTACGATTAGTAAAACTTGTCTACTTTGAACTTCTTAACAGCTGTGGAAGGTTAAATTAGATTTTTATAATATGACAGCCTACCTGTCCAATAAATTTTTATATTTACAATATTAAAAATTATTAACAATTACACTTCAATTAAAACATTAAACATTTTTCTTGAAATGTGAAATATACATCTATTTTTGAAGTTTGAGTAGAACGAAATGTACATAGATTGCTAATATTACAGTTAAAATATTTTGTAGATTAAAACAGTAGTGAGATCAAAAGAAGGAAATAGAAATATCATTCAATTTATAAATTACAATGTTGATGTAATAGTAAGAATATTGTGTTCTACGTTTTACTACTTATAAAAACAAAAATGTTCCTTTCATTTTCTTTGTTTGGCGAATTATTTCAAATCGTAAAAAGAAAATTTTATTTCACATTTGAGAACTTGAAGTTAACTACTTGCATTGTAAAACTCCTGTTAAAATATAGGCAATTAAAAATATTATTTTTAAATATTTAAGAAAATTGTTACATGAATCATTTGACTACTATTGCATTTTTTAACCTTATAATTTATCTTGAGATCTCATTCACAGCTGATTAATACAATCGCTGATAAAATGAATCAATTTTTTATTTGTATTAAATTATTAAAAAGCAGAATAGAATAGAAATGTTCAGAGAGAGATTTTATTTTTTAACTGAACCAAACTCCTGAAATAATTGAATAGTTAAGTAGTTTTGAAACATGTCAATAAATTTCAACACAATTAAAGATACAATTGTTGAATTAATTTAAACAAAAATAATCAAAAAATTATATAAAAGTTGAATAAAAAAAAAGGATTTAACTTCTCGCTCTATAAACATATTTGAATACACTATATAGTCTCACTGTAACTAAGTTGTATCCCCAGAGATCTACCTAGATTTATAAGGGTCTCCTGCTTCAGGTTACTTACTGGGCATGACTTTCTCCAGAAACATCTATATCACATAGGACTTGTGGATTCACCCATTTGCATTTTATGTAGGGAACATGTTGACATGGATGGCGAGCATCTTTGGAAATGTTCTGCCCTCCAGGAAGCTCGCTCTTCTTCACATTTCAAGACACTCTCCTCTCCTGGAGCTATTTCTTTTCTTTAATGGACTGCAAGACTTATTATGCTCGAAAAAGCCAACATAAGGACGTAATTAAAAAAAAAAAAAACTGTAACTAAGTGCATTGAATTTAAAGTATATTTCAAAACAAAAAAACATGCTTAAAAGCATCAAAGAGTAAAATGAAGACTAGAAGGATACTTATTAAGGCAAGCAATTCTGCAAATTGAGAAATGAAACCAACTCATGCACTTTGAAATGCTTTAGTCCTTTATTAAAATGTAGTGTTTTAATTTATCAAGTTTTTGACCACAAAAATAGTTTAGTGAATAGTTCTTTCACTTAAATGAAAACAATTTTATCTTCAAACTATTCAATATATGGACAAACAGTTCAAATTCAGAGAAACTATATCTATGACACTATTAAAAAGTTACTAGTAGTGTACTGTATACTTTTTGGAAGAGCTGAGAAATGTTATGAATTTCAAGAGTAAAATTATACTTGTGAAATAAAGTGACTTAAATAATTTTGAAAGTGACTTAAATAATTTTGAATTTTAAAATTCATGAATTATTGATAGTATGTTTATAAAACTATTATTTATTATATACTTAGAACTAATAACAGGATCGTATTTATCATTTCATATCTATGTAAAGTGAAAAAAATCATTATAAATACAATTTTTTAAATAATTATTTTTGTTGTTACTTTTTTAAAATATGGAATATAAGTACAAATCAGATTAATACAAAACTGAACTAGTATATATATATATACTAGTTCAGTTTATATTCTATTATATATTCTGACCACAATAAGCATTTTTCTAGTGTGACTGCTTTGAATAACAATATCTATGACAGAATGTTGTCACATGAAAAATAGTCAAAAACAAGTTATTTTTCTGTTTTACGTTAAACTAAACGTAATTTGTTTTACAATATTCTAGCACATTTTAAATAAATATTAAATTTTTTAAAGTAATTTTCGCATTTGCAAAAATATCAAGTTAAAACTTTAAAGAATTTTGCTTTGATTCTTATAAAAATGACAAAGAATTATTTTATAAATATAATTATCTAATATTTAATAACAAGATGATACTATATTTATTCCTTTGCATTGTATATTTAATAAAATTTACAAAATATAATTGCTTATGAAAATGTTTTTTAGTTTAATTTTTCTTACAGTTAAAATACTTTTCATTTTTTTGGCGATTCAGAATTAAACAGGCTTATACTAAATATATTCCAATGAAAAAGAGAATTACACAATTTAGAACACTAAAATTATATTTAAAATATTTTTTCAACCAATAATTATAAAAAATTCTATTAGCTAGATATATTAGAGAAAAAAGTAAACATTATAAGAAATTATATTAATTGCAATGTGCATGCATTTTTACTAAATATACATAAATGCTACATAATATATATTAAGTAATCCAGTATTTTAAAAAAATGGAAGTTATATAATGCCATTTTAATAAAATTTTACGAACTATCATTAACCATTTATGTGTATTATCAATATATGTATAAGATAAAAATATTTATCTTAAATGAATAGTTTTAATGGAGCAAAAGGAATTAATTTAATTAAAATTACTGATTTCATAAAATGTCAGGCAAAAATAATAATTAAATTATTTTTATATAAAAGTATATCTGACACATAGGAATAAAAATATTCTTATCTCAGGTCTAAAAATGTTTATTTGAAATACATAAATATTTATACAATATAGTCAATTCATTTCGTTTAATTTGAATTGTTCTAGTTTAATAGTTTAAGATGATTGAACTCTAAATTTTTTACTCTTATGGCATGAATCATTATCATATTGCCATGAAAAATATAAGTTATTTTATATGAAATATTTATGAATAATCAAAATGAGAAACATAAATCTGTATTAGCATCACAGTTACTAATCATAACATGTCATGATACTTTATGTAATCAAATATATAACACACAAATTGTAAAAACAAAATTGCAGATACAAAACTATCTTCAGTTAATACATGTAATACAAAGAAAAAGCACTTAAATATAAATCATTTAAAATTCATAAAAAATCAGACATTTTTGAACACTTGAACATTTTATTTTCACTAACATATATAAATTTAAAATAATAAATATATAAACATACAATGTAATGCGTTCTTTATCCAAAAAAAAAAAAAAAAAAACTGTTCAGAAATCCGTGTAATCTGAAGAATTTGAAACATCAAAATATCTTAATACTTGAATTTACTGCAGATTTATTTCAAATTAAATATCTAGAAAGAAGTAATTGGGATTCTTTTATAACAGGATCATGTTCTTAACTAACTATAAAATCCAATTTTTTAGAGACCCTAAGAACTGTTGGATTCTTTATTTCAACTTTCTTTTCAGTACATTTCAGCGATTATTTCAAGGTTCATAGTTCTATAAACTTTTGAGACACAAAATTAATGATTGTTTTTCTCTAAACAGCTAGATATTGTAGATAGATTAGTTCGAAATAATTTTAAAGTGACTGAACTAGGTTCATTTCGGATAAATTCTATCGCTTCTGTTTGAGACATCATAGATATGGCTGTTTCATTAACCTATAAAAAATAAACAAATTTCTTTTGGCAGTACAATATCAATAAATTAGAGTCAAAACAACTTACATACAACTCTACAGAAAAAAAAACTAGAAAGTTCATTTATAACAAATTTGTTATTAAGGTAAACTATATACAATTACAAAAATAACTATATTATGACAGTTAAATTTGTTTTCCTAGATATCAGTGCAATCAAATTCTGATAAAAGCTAATAAATTTAGCCCAAGAGATTACGATTTAAGTTTTCTCTATGATTGGAGATTTCATAAGTTTTATTCCAATTTTCAACATTCTGCACAATTTTTCAAATGACTCAGATAAAATCTTTGAGATAAGTTCATGTTTGTAGAGTTGAAAGTAAAACATCTCAACACATTAAGCTATTAACTTTTAATTTTGATAAAATACTTAAATTTTTACTAAGTACACAAACTCTGATCTTTAATAGAGAAATTTCATTTTATCTGTTAAGTCTATGAAATTTTTCTCTTGATAAATACCAAACAAGTGTAAGTTACCCTCCTTTTACATTGCCTCACATTTTTACCATTTGTTCACTACTTAAGTTTTTACAAACAGATTATGCAAACTACATTGTTTTCTTAATTATGATTTAGATTAAAATATATTAATTAAAACATTACCACTATTTATTATGCGAGTAATACAAGATGTAAATATCTTTCTTTATTCAATGACAACAAATATGTGATATCAAATATGTGATCAATATCAAAACTCCTCACAAATTGACAAGGTATCTATTTTGTTAGCAATTGAGGATATTAATTGTCCATTGTGATACATAATATCCAGATTCAATTTATTTATAATTTCTGAAATACTTCTGAATTATTCTTTAAAAACAATTTCTTAATTTACTACATCCACTAAGGTTTCTCCATTAAAAAAAAATACATTTGTCTATTCTTTTTATTTATAAATGTTAGTAAATTATTCCTCTTTAAAATTTGATACACAACTAACATGTTTCATTGGGTAAAAATATTCTGTTTTTTAATATAAAATTTGCAAATCCTTAATTATGCATCCATTTATGATAAAAGTGGTTCACTATTAACTTTTTTATAAATTTAAAATTTATAAAAAATATTATAAAACTATATAAATTTATAAAAATTATAAATTTATAAAAAAGGTATCTACATACAAATTTAAATACATTTTTTAACATCAGATTAAATATAAATATTTAATTTATTTAAAAATCATAAAACTTTATTTGTCAATTAAATATTTGCTTCGAATAATTTTTTTAGCACCAACATTTGCAATATCACAATTTATATATTCAGACATATTTAGGTTTCATTTTTATCAAAGGGCATTTTTTCCCAATATTATATTAAATAAAAATATATCAAAAGAGAATGTTTCATGCATGAAAAAATAACATTACAAATTCAGTTTTAACAAGTTATTACAAGCCAACATATTTATGTAAAAATCTTAAAATCTAAATTTAATTACAAAATAAGATATTTCAAAACAGTTAGAAATAAATATGAAATTTTTCGATGTTGAGGTCAACAAAATAAATGGCAATAAATCTTAAACTGTCAAAGCAGTTTACTAGAAAGATGTAATAAGAAAAATAAGATATCCAAGATAATATTGAATTCATACATATTTCAGTCGCTACGATGATCACATTCTTAAAATATTTAATAATAAAATTACTGAGGAAAGTCAGAAAAATCATTTTTAAAACTATAACAAAAGTAACATCATGAAATAAATGCTAATAGCCCAGAAAATAGTGAGATTAAGATGATATGTTTGTAGCTCTATAATTATTTTTAAGCAGATGGGCTAATTAGTCAGGAACTCAATTTAAACTGAGCTCGGAAACATTACAAGCATTTGCTCCTAGAGTGGGAGTTGATCAAACTATTTGAAATGCTGTGTTCAGCTGTTAACTTAATGTCACTAAGTTCAATAGTGATACTAATCAATAATCTTATTAGAGGTTTAAAGTGAAATGGCATTAGGTATAAAGAAGTGGTAAAGATGAAAATGTTCTAAATTATTTCAGACGAGTGATGAATATAAAATTCACTATCATTAATTTTTGTATAAATTAAAATTATAGTAATTTTTTAATATATAATTAAAATAGTATCCTTAACTCTTAAGTATAAAATTGCTTTGTTGTTTCATTAAATATATATATTTGTTCCTGCTTTAGACTGGAATTAAAGACTTCAGCAACATTGTTTAAAACAATAGATATTCTCTCAATTCAATAAATGATATAATTTTAAGGATAAATAATTCAGTACAAATAGTAAGCATTGATAACATATATTTTTAAAACATTTAACATAAAAAAGTAAGCATTTAATTTTAATCAAGATTTACACTTACTTTTAGAATTTTATCTCCTGGTTGAATTCTTTTATCAGAAATAGCAGGTTCTCGAACTAATGCTTTTACATAGAATCCATCTTCTACATTATTTGCTTCCTTTTTAAAGATACTGAGACCCAGACTACCTCTTTGTTTAATCAGTGTGAGTTCAAATTCCTAAATATTTTCAAGAAATACTTAATATAAAAAACAAAGTTAATATAATATATTAATTTTGTTAATATAAAAAAACAAAAAGTAATGAGAAATTTATTGTTTCATAATTACTTACACCAGTTTTATCATTATAAACCTTCTCAGCTTGAAATACAGAATTGTTGGCAGAACTACATGAAATGTCACAAAATGGCCACATACTATCCTTTAAGAAAATAGGTGAATAAACAGATAAATTAAAATTATCGAACATTATATTTACAGAAGATAAATTAATCTAATATTTACCATAAATGTGGAATACACTGGAATAAGAGATTTGGAAGGACGAAATATTTCCAAGATCACATTTGCAGGAGTGGTTTGTAGAACTTCTAATGCTTCCTACAAGTTAAGAAAATTTTTTAAATAACTATGTGTGAGTTTATATGTATCTTTTATATATTTACATAATTTATTTCTTTTTCAAATATAAATAACAATAAATAAAATAATTATTAAATGAAACATGATTTGGATTATTTTTGCTGGATAAACCATCCAAATCAAGTTTGTTTAAAAATTGCATTAGCAATGTTTTCACATGCTACAACAATATTATATATCCATGTAAAGTATTAGAATTTTAATGTTTATGTAAATAGTTAGAATAAGTATATATATATGACTATTCAAAACCTATATTCAGCAAGTATTAACTTGATTTGGGGACTGCTTTTTTATTTATTTATTTATTTTATACTAAATGTATAACAGTAAAAATTTTATATAACATTGAAGGTTTGATTTGTCACTCAAAAATTATATTTTTCACATAAAGGCTAGTTAGATCAGGATTTACAATTTAAAGTGGATTTCAAACCACTATAAACATCCAAGTTTGAAGAGGAATCTAAAGTCATAAATTGTTGAAGCAAATACTAAAGCATAAACTAATCATCTGCCAACTTGGCTTTATATAACACTGAAGAAAGTTTCCCTTTTATAATAATAATTATTAATTTTTGATTTTGTTTTGTATTATTTATTTTCATAAAATCCTTATAAAACAATCGGTTCATTCTCTAAAATCAAGTAGCATTTCTACGAATATTTTCCAACCTATTCAAATACATATTGACACATTTTTTTTCAATCCAGTTCCTCAACATGAATACACATATTTTTTCCAACATATCATTAATAATAAAATTTCATATGAGTAATATAGCAACATAAAATGAGTAATTATTTATGAATTTAAATATATAAATCTTTTATTTAATATAATAAATACCTGAAAAACTAAAATCTAAAATATTCAAACAATAAAATAAGTAACAAAGAGAACTTGCAGAAGTAAGTGAAATAATAATTTTTAGACTTAACATATCAATATTCTTTTTGCAAACTTTTACAAGAAGTGCTCTTAATTTGAGTCATATTTAAATGTATCCCCATATTTTTCAGCATGTAATCCACAGATTACATGGATTGTACATAGGAAAATGTTTTGCATTTCCTCATGCATATTATATGCCACTGCAGATAATCTGATAATACAAAAGCATTCTCCATCAAAAAAGCTTACAATAAAGTTTTGGGGAAAAATGTTGTTTATGTTTCATAAAATAAATAACAAATGATGCCATAATTTGGATACTAATTTCATCTATAATCAGCTTTGTCTAATTGCATTCAAGAATAAATTCGGTTCATTGCAAAGATAAGACAGTTGCTATGATCATTTTGGATTTTGTCTTGATTTGAGTTAGCTCATTCTGAAAATATTCAAATTTGCATATCATCACATAGAAGCAAAAACTTTTAAGTTATACAACAAATTTTAAACCTAAAATTATAGAGAAAGCGAAAAAAATTGACAAACATGTTAAGGGAAGATAAAAAACAAAGCAGATGCAATAAAAAAATTCAAATGAAATTAATAACCTATTTCTTTAATTTAATTATTAACGAAAAATTTTACTTAAGTCTAATTTCATTTTCAAAGCTATAAAAAAATTAATAAAAATCAGGAAGTTTTACTAGCTTCTCAGAATTATCACTCTTGATTGAGATTGTGCTTTCATCTCAGTTTATCATACTTTGGAATGAGGTAGATTAAAAGAAATCTTTTTCATAATGTTTTTTTTTTTCTGCACAATTTATGATATATTTTTATTTTACGTGACACCCACATTATCAATGTCTAAATTTTTTATTATTCACCAAAAAATGGCAGCGGTTCACATGCCATAGCAGATTATGTGACACTTTTTTTCTTTTTTACTCGGAAAAAAGTCTTCGTGGATTATATACAGAAAAATTTGGTGTCTACAAAAAATTTACATGAATTAAATCTGTTTAAATTTTTTGTCATCAAAGCAATGAAAATCACACAACTAAAAATAAAATAATCTTAAGCTAAATAATAGGATAATTATCTAACACAACTTAAAAATGACCCAATAATATTTACATTTCGATAAATACCTAATTCCAATTATCTTAAGTTATGTACTGCATATACTTTTATTAAAATTATCACTTAAAAAGGCTATTATTTAAATGAGGACTAAAATTAGAAATTACAAAATCTTTAATTACAGGGGAAAATATACAGAATGGAATACAAATAGCTAAGTTTTCATTCTGTAATTAATTTTCTTAAACTTAGAAGCATAGGTATATATAATACCAAAAAATTAACAAATACATCTTGCCAACACAAAAATTTATCTTTTAAATATCAGTTATTGCAAACAATGAACACGTTTAAAAGTTTCCTTTAAAAGAATTTCAAGAAAATTTTTATAAAAGGGAAATTTTGAATAATCAACTTTACTGACCATAAAAATTTAAAATCTTACAAGTTAAAATATTCCATTAACAATAGAAAACATTTTTAACATACTATACTCACAGATTTTGTTAATCCAACCATATTTATATCATTTACACTCAAAATGACATCATCTGGTTGCAATTTTCCACATTTTAAAGCAGGTTGTAAAGGATAAAGCTTCTTAATTCTGATTAATTGTGAGAACGTATCTCTTCCAGACACACCAGTGCCACCACATATACTCAAGCCCAAACCTTGGTTGCTTTTAAGAATAGATATTTTGAAAGTGTTGTCTGGAGATAAATTTATATTTAAATGAGCAATATTTAAATTTTTACAATAACAAAACATGCAAAAGTAGTTAAAAGTGTTAAAATCCTAGGAACAAAAATCAATTTTATATCAATGCAAAAAAAAATTGATTTTTTACTCAGCAATCTTTTTTGTTCATGTTGTTAATTCAGTTTAGACCTGACTTAAAAATATAATTCTAAACTATCATTTAAAATTTTCACTTGAAAATGGGAATTGAACCCATAAAAATGCAGAAGAGAGAATAGATTTAATTTATTATTAATAAATATTACAAAAACTCAAGAAACTAAATCCAGAAATTAATTACTAAATCCTTTGCAAGTATAAAAAAGCAAGAAAATTTTTCAGGTATAAAAAGATGAATGTAATAAAATGTTTTCTTAAATTTAAATTCCGTAAGAATAAATATTTCTTATTTACGTTTTAAAAAAATTATTTTGGTAAATGCATTAAATTTATAGAAAAGCCAGTTATATTTAATGTTAAAAAAATAAGAAAAATTTACAAAACAAATCACTCTTAAATTGGGAATAGATATCCATTAAGAAAAACATATAATTTAAAAAGTTCAAAACCAGAAAGTTCAATAAATGTAATAAATTAAAAAAAAAATTGGTTAAAATATATAATATATAGAGTCAAATTATTATGAATATATCAGATAATAAATTAAAAGAGTGATGTACACATTGTAAACTACCTGGATTACTATAATCATATATACAATGTAATTTCTTTAATTTTTTCTTTTTAGACGGCAAAGAAGATACAAAGTGAAAACTTCTTGTTGAATCTGAAAAGAGAAAAAATTACTTTAAAAGCTGCCCTTTAATGAAAAGAAATTTACAACAGAAAATTTTATAAAATTTTTATGGACTTTTTTAAACATAACAAACAACAATTTTCCAAAAATAAATATAATTTTATATAATAAATTAATTTGATTTAATTTGATTAGAATCATTCATTCATGACGTTTAAATTAATATTAGTTTAAACTTTCAACACTATCAATGATCTCATCAGGAAATATTTCCAAACTCATAAATTAGAGACCAAAGTGTAAGCTATTTAAGCACTTACTTAATAAATTAGTTCTAGAATTTTAGAAACATTTTGCAATTTGAGAAATTTTAAAATTTTTCATATTTTACCACAAAAGAACCACTTAATGTTTGAATTACTTGAGACAATATTTTAAAATTTTCACAAAAATATTAAAAATGCCACAATTAAAATAGTTATAAATATTTTACATTGCTTAAAAATTCATGTTTGAAAATAATGGAAGTATAAAAATGTTTTTTATACATTTACTTTTAATGCAGGATATTTATCAGAATACACAATACACATATTACAATCAAACTAAGATACCAAGTTTTGAGACAATGAATAAAGTTATTTAATTCTTATATAGCTTTGTTTTTTGTTTAAAAATTAGTTATTCATTACTCAATTAAAACATATAATTTTTCAAATATGTAAAATTTTTTGATATAAAAATGCAGTATAAGTTTTAATTTAATTTTTGGCATCAAATCTACAAATATTATAAACATATTGATATAAATGGAAACAATTATAACTTTTATAATTAGTATCAACTACAAAAAAATAGTTTGAATGTAAAGACTAATAAATGAAATTATTAATAAATTATACATAAAAATTAAGATATTAATGAGGATACAATTTAACTTAATTATATTAAAAAATACTGTTATAATATATTTTAAACCATTAAAATAAACACAATTTGAATTATTCAAATTTTACATATTTTATGTCATAAACAATATAAAAACAGCTAACCTCAAATCTAGAAAAAAGGAAGATTTCTATGATATGACAATTTACAGTTTAAGAAATTACCAGAGAAACAAATTTAATTTTACTTTCATAATAAAAATGACATTTTTTTTTTTTTACAAAGTGTTATTTTCAAAGTGTTATTTTTTTTTACAAAGTGTTATTCAGTATTATTTGCAGAAGAAAAAGCATGTCAGCATAAACGTTGTGCTTGAAAAAACTTTAAAGTGTATAAAAATTAAACCTCAGTAAGTACACCACAAAATTACAGTATAAATACCCCAAGCTTACTTAATTAGTATAGATAATACTCATTCTATAACTGAAAATTAAAAGATGTAAAACTGATTGTGAAAACAAAATTTAATTTTTGATAGTAAAAGTAATTATAGTAAATCATATATAAAGCATACAAATTTTGAAAACCTGATTTTTATCTATCTGAATTAAAAGTATAGAGAAATCTCAAACTAAATTTCAGTCTAAATAATCTAAATTCGCCAAGCTGTCACCTTTTTGATACATAATTTCTTTAAATGGTTATATAACTTCATTAGCTTTAAACTCTGCCATTACTGACAGTTTCTCACCATTTCTTACCTATATTATTAATCATAGTAAAATGTTTTTTTAATCCATATGAATGCCACAGAAGAAATTTTATGATGAAAATGCAATCTTTAAGTATATAAAAACAGCTGCATTTTTCCTGAAAATTTAAGTACTTATAATTTTGTTCACGGCATGATACTCAAATAAACCTCTTAACTATTTATAAAATAGATTTTTCAAATCTTATTAAAATTAGTCTTAAAGAAAATCATTTTTTACTTGTTTACGTGCACAAAAAATAAATACAATTTATATTATAATTATTGATTCTACACGTATATGCTAAAAATAATTGCCAAACATACAGATGATTCAAGTGATAATAAATTGTTCAGTACTTATAAAATAGATTTGAAAAATCTATTTTGCATTAATATCTAAAGACCTTTTTAATTAAAGTTTATTTCATCATGTTGATTTCATTTAATATTGTAAAATAAACTTTTAGATTCAAAAACATTTTTCTAAAAAGTTTCATTCACAAATGATTGTTCTTTTAATGGGAAAATTCAAGGGAATTATTAATGTACAAAAAAATTATTCAACTCTTACAAGTGTTAAAATAAACTTTAAATTTTTTTAGTCATTATTTACTGCAATAAAATAAAAAAAATCTGGAAAACACTGATAATCAAGCAATGAACAGTTGTGAAGTAGATTTCAGTTAATTGTTAAAAAAATTTGGTACCTATATATTGTCCAGTCAACTTTTTCTATGAATAAAATACTAATATAAGTAAATTTTACATGTATGTCAAATTTTACTTGTATATGTCACTAATAATGTTAAATTTTACAACCTAGTACTAAGTGTTGCCGTTTAGAGAACAAACTCACATTTTTTTTATATTTAAGATTACATTTTTTATTTTTAACACACACACATATATATATCAAATTAATGATTAAAAATTGGAATATGAATTATAAATATTTATTTTTTTTGTTTGAATGAAGATATTTGCTATGACCCCCAAACAACATTTAAAGACTTAAAAAAAAGACCAACATATGTAACATCTTTGGGTTAAAATGGTCAACAGGATAATATGTAAGTAACTAAAAGTTTTACTTAAAATTAATCAAAATTATTATTTAAAAATTTTTTTAATTTTTACTTTTAATAAAATAGCTCCAATAGGCATCAATTAGCGCTTCATGAGGATTGAGAAAAGGTGGAGAAGACAAGCAATCCATACTTTTATTTATATGCTTAGCACTAACATTTATTACCTTCTCATGAGAATTCATAACAAAATATGATGTACTGCTTTAAAAGGAAATTTTGATGCAAGATTAGAGACAGATGTTATTGTAGTACCATCAAAACTAGAAAAAAGAATAATTTCCAGAAGCAGTATTAACTAACTCTTGTGGTAACCGAGGTAAAATATTTCAATCTCGTCTTACTATAATAGCAGGAAATAATTTTCAAGTTTGGCATAATGGTATATTGGTTTCTAATTTCCATTTGTAAAAAGAAAAGGACATAATTGTAAGTTTCCAATATCACAATTTTTACTTATTTCAGAAAGCCTATTTTCATTAATAAATTTTACTCAGCCTCTTTTTGTCATGAGAAGAATATTAAAATATTTCATTCTTGAATTATCTTCATCTTTGATATGTTGTTTTAAATTAGAAACTTGTAAAAAAGTTTCCTTATTTGTCTGCTTTTAACCAAGTACTTTTTCTAAAGCTATGTAAATCGCTTGGGAACTTTCAGCTTCGTAACAACTTGCTGATATGAAAATTTTTTCAGGTCTTCATTCACTTCAAAAGTTTGTAACCTATAAAAGAATATTCACTAATGATAAAAATGTAACAAATTTTAACGAATAGAAATGTACCTACAAATATAAAGTAAAAAATATAAAATAGAATAGATTAATAAAATAAATACGCTACAACATTTTGTAACTTATTTATAGATGACACCTGTGCTTGTTGATTAGTTATTTCTTTTAATTTGAATTTAATATACATATAGCATTGTATATCTTTTAAAAGGTTTCTCTTAACAAAGAAAGTTAATTATTTTTTGTTAACAGCTTCATATGGAAATGGTTTTTTTACAAACTGGTATAACAAAAAATACACTAGAATATGGAGAAAAATTATAATATTTTTTTAAGAAGTACATATTTTTTAAGGATCAAGGAGTGCATTTAGGATGAAATAGCCAGGGTTACCACGCTTGGCGCTTCTATCACCCATTTGGGGAGAAAGGGGTACCCAAACCACAGATTAACCATGAATACAGTAGATGGGGTAAAACAATTCAACCAAACTCCACCTTGAGTTGTCTAAGACATATTTGATCAAGCATTGTCCTGATCAAATTTTATGGACTTCCGAATTCGCTATTTCTGAACATTTTTGTTCGATTGCTATCCTCAGTTTATCTATTTGAGAGAAATATTTTTCCAAATTAATTGCTTCATTATTTGATATAAGTTTATAATGAATTCCTTTCCAGTTCCACCAGACACAGAGCATTACCCTCTTCGAATGAAGACCAGCTTTTGGGGGTGTCTAACGGTGGTTTATTACGCTTTCCCCATGACCGTTTATGCAGAACGTTTTTATAAATTACCCATTTTTCATCCCCTGTCACTAATTGATTTAGAAATGGTGTCTCTTCGCTGCGTTTGTAAAGCAAGTCGCAAATGGATATGCGAAAAATATAGGAAATAAATAATTTAAGCCCTATACTGCAAAAAATTTTAAGTTAATGACCATAAAGTAATATTATCAATAACAAAACCAATACAAAAAGTTCACGGATAAATAATATAATTAATGATACTTCACAATTTTATAGAATGAAACTTTCTTTTAGATTATTTATGCCATTCAAAATTTAACATGTAACCTAATGCGCAGATTAAAACCATAAAACATATTTACCTTTAAGAAATACATACATTGGAAGACAAGTTATGGTTTTCGAAATCTCCGCGATTTTGAAATTGATGGTTGTTGAGTGGTTTGATAAACCTTGAAAATAAAAAATATATAATTTATTATTTTCTTAAAAAAAAAAACGAATTAATTTTCTCAATGAATTATTTTGAAGAATTTGTTTTCTTTTTTAAATATAATAATAGGTTTAAAGAAATACAAAATAAAATTTGATTTTTAAATTTCAATAATAAATTAAAAATTTAGATTTTTAAAAAGAAATCTACTACGAAAAATATCAAAAAACAAATATTTAATGGAAAATATTAATAAAAGCATTAAATAGTCAAATATGAAGATTATTTAGAGTATTTGAAATTTTAATCGTTTAGGATGGAAAAATTTTTGATATCCATAGTGTGGTGAAATGCATAACAGTAAAATATCTCCTGCTTAAAATATTATTAGCATTAATATCTTATAAATAAAAGTTAATTCTCCTGAGAAACTTTACACAATAAACATTTTGATTCTAAAGTAAGAATTTTATTTTAATTATTTAAGAAAAATATATTATTCTAAATTAAGAAATAAAAAAATTTAAAATCACTCCAAAGAAATTAGTACTTTCTGATTTCTGAAATTTTAAGAATGCTGGGTAGATGAAAAATAAATTTTCCAATGGTATTTTCCCCACATACATTGTTATTAAAATTTAAAATCAAAAGTAATTTACAGTATATAATCTATGACAATGCTCAGTTCTAGAAGATGACAACTGATGACAATAAACGTGACGCGTTTGTTTATAAGTTTTCTTTTTGTTTCAGCAGACCTTTTAAGAACCACGAAAATTGAATGCATGAATAAAAATGCTTTTTACCACATGTCTACTCGTGTGCAATTCTTATTTCTTGTTCTCTTTATTTAAGAATTCAAACGATTAATACTAATTTATCAAGGATTACTGTGTATATTTCGCAAGATGAATCATAACTCATTCTTATTTTAAATTTCCCTTTAGAAAGTAAGCTAGAGATGCTGTCGATTCCGGGACTCTTTTTGTGGTTCAAATTCATATTGATTCCTCCAACTTCAGATGCTGAGATGAAGGGTAAAATCCTATGCTGATAAGTTTAATTGGTTGTGAGATAAGTAATTATTATCATTATTTGTGACTTCATAATCATTTTTCGCATTTCCCATGTTATTGAGATGAAACTGGAGCTCAAAATCTCTTGCTAAAACTTCATCTTTGCCGGCACGTGAGAAAATTCGGTGGTGACATCTGCTACGACCGGAAATGGGAGTTAATTTGAGTTTTTGCTTGAGTAATTCGGTGCCTGTTATAGAATTTCCTTATCCTGTTTCTTTCTATTATGAGTTCAAATATGGTATCGGGCAGATAGATTGGTTTGGAAAGGATTTGGTTCTTTGCTGTTGCTTAGAACTGATGCGATTGTATTGGTAATAATATCCCCTTTGAGATAAATATCGTCCTCAATGTTTGCTGGTTTGAGTGAATTAAGTGGGATGCTATTGTTCATTACATTTCGATATTTTTGTCAGTTGATAATTATGTGTCCTTTTAAGTATGCATAAATCTAAACACAAATACATAAATTTAAGCATATAAAATTTTAAACAAATATAAATTCTTTTATATATTCTTAACTAGATTCCAAGCAAATGTAGTTTTCGTCTGGGGAGATATCTTGATTACATTTCACAATTTAATAAAGATATAAGCTATGTCAACAACATTAGTGCTGATGCTCTATCTCGAATTGCAGTTAACCAACTCTGCAGTTCCTATTTGGATTTTTCGAAACTTTAACTTAAATCACAACAAAATGACTGGAATACCCAGTTTCCAAAATGAAATCAAATTTTCTTTTATCCTAAAAGTAAATGATTCTCTGTACATATATGCTACATAAATTATTCG
This sequence comes from Latrodectus elegans, assembly GCA_030067965.1. Lineage (NCBI taxonomy): Eukaryota > Metazoa > Arthropoda > Arachnida > Araneae > Theridiidae > Latrodectus > Latrodectus elegans. The sequence continues at coordinate 37,519,406 of CM057815.1, forward strand.
TGATGTACCAACAAGCTCTTTCAGACCATTTGTATCTGCTGAATTTCATAGAACTCTGTTAAATCATTTTTATAATTTAGCTCATCATTGTATTCCAACACTCATATGTATGGCCAAATATGAAGAAAATTTTGAAAGCATGAGCTCTCAAATCCGTAAGACCTGTCTTGTCAAAATACGGGATAAAAATAAAATGCTTTTGGGTACTTTTTACTCTACCTGATTCTAACACTTTCATATCGATTTAATAAATTCATTACCATCAATAGATGGGAAAATATACTTTCTAACTATTGTGAATAGGTGAGATAGGGGTTATATAACGATTTAAACATATATAAATTTAATAGAAGAATGGAATATTTTATATATGGAATCGGAGAAATTAGATTTCTCAATTATTTAAAGTGGATTTAGAATAACTCAAACCAGATATGAGAGTCGAACTTATGAATTGAAAGCCAGTATTAACCATTCAACTGGATTCTAGGTTTGATTCGCCAAGTTTTCTGCATCATATACGCGCTTCCTATGGTTCACAAACTTTTTACAACGGTTTAATCGAACAATTTACCTTAATCTCTTTTCGGTTGAAGATAATTGGCTTGATACTTTACTTCGGTGAAAATGAGTCTAGAAGACTAGTATAAACAAAACTGTTATGGTATTTAATGTATCTACGTTAATTTAAAAGTTCGACTGGTTTGACGTTCAACGGTCAATTTTTGCATGCTAGGATAATTAGATTGAAACCTACAGTTTAAAGTGTGGATTCTGACCACGAACTACTGCAAAAATCTAAGACCAAAATGGAATTAGATCAAACAATGAACTATTGAATCTAAGTTAAATGTGCTGACAATTCATTCGGCTGTTAGCTCAGCCGAAGTTTGGAGACCAGCTTAGATGTCAAGTGTGTTGCTTGAAATTAGTTCAAAAATACAAGGCAGCAGAAAATAGCTGCTTTGATTTGTGGGAAACTTTCAGTATAGAAGGTTTGATTTTGGACAAATGTGTTTAAAACAGATTCAGTATTAAAAACTTCACCAGAAGTGGGAATAGAAATAAAGAGCTATAGAAATGAAGCTTTTAATGCTAATCATTGAACTATCAACTCATTAAAATAGCGAAATGAGAATGAATACAATAAATAAAATGATCATGTTAGACTTGAAGGAAATTATTTGGCAAGTATTTTTAGAATTTACTTTCTCTCAACTTACGCTATCAGAAAGGGAATTGATTATTGAAACTGGTTTCCATCAGTTTCAATAATCAATTCTCTATACTAGGTTTTCTGTTGCTATTTTTCCATAGTTACATATATGTATTTTACGAAATAAACAGAAAATTATCGAGAATAAATTAAGTTCCACCTAACGTTTATAACAGCCAGTCTATTTAGTTCTTAAAAATGTAGCTCAGATCTTGAAAGATTGATATGGAAACGATAAATTAAGTTTCCCATTAAAAATTAGCAATTAGCATTATTCTAAAAAAATTTAAAATTAAATAGATAACAAATATGCACCCAAAGATTACTAAAAGACTTCAATTATTGTTATAATAATTGCTGAATGCTAAACTTATATATCCTCTTATATAAACATTTAATATTAATAACAGTTATAATAATTTCATGTAAGCCAAGCTTTTTGAACAATACTGAAATTGCTCATTCGACACGAGATTTGACATCAGATGAAATAGGATTTAAATTTTTCCACGGTGTTGAAAACATGAATATTTTTCAAATAAGGTAAAATGATACGAGTCAATCCGACTTCAATGCATTAATATTCAGATATAATACATCCAGTACTTTTTGCATAAGAAAAACAATTGAGTTGAGCTTTTTGTTTCAAAATTATCTAAATGCAGGAATATATTGCATACTAAATGGTTTGATGACACAAAAGCATTAATACAAAATAAAGAAATTCAATACACGTTTACATCTTTCAAGACAAAAAGGAATTTCCTGAGGAGAATAGATTTAAGGATAATCAAATTATTGAATCTGAGATATATATTTACAGAAATTTCAAGTTGTGCTTTTTCAAGGGAATTGTAAATTAAAAACTGGAGTATCAAATTAAAATCAAAGTTTTTATTACTTAAAATCCCAAATTACATTTATAATGTAATCTGGAATAAATTGAATAATTTTATTTATTCGCATAGAATAAATCAGATTTCTTTAAAATTTAGTGTTAAATAGTTGTGTTTAATAATTTTTGTAGTTATTGAAAAAGTTTAAAACGTATTGAATATTCAAATATTATTCTTTGCACTTAAAGGTACTTCAATTCTTTACCTTACAGAATGTCTTAAAGAAAATGTGGGATCTCGTTTTTCAATATGTTGTGAGATAAATATAGATTACAAATGCATCAATAACAGAATGCAAAACAGAATTCTTTATTAAATATACATAAATAGTGCATGATATTTATAACACATGAACGTGTGAATACAAATCAAACAAAATGAGAATTCAGTACATCACAATCAATAGAATTAAAATATTTTATTTCAATAAAGTTTCACAATGACAGAAAAAAGACAATAATTCAGACAGTTTTTTCATTTGAAATATGAAAAATAATTTTCTAATTCAGAAAAGTCTAAGTATCTCATTAAAAAATGAAATAACTTGGTCTTTAAATGTATCCTATGTCAATATATTTTTAAAGTTCTTAAATTAAAAATTAAATAGTTTAAACTCCAATAAGAGTCTGAATAAGTCATTTTATAAAAAAGAAAAATAATTCAATGATTTAATCATTTTAAATTTAATATTTACGATTAATTGAATTTTTCAAGCCACATTAAAATTACAATTTATACAACTACTAATAAAAAAAGAATTACACATAATAGTCAACTAATTTACCATGCCATTAAATGTACGGCAAATCTATAAAACTAGAATGTAAATACATGCATTGTGTAAAGAAAATGGATACATGAAGTTATTCGATCGATAAATATAAGAAAAATGGAATGCAGTCAATATAAATCATACAAAATTTAAAACATACTACACATAATTAATAACACTGGGATGCTAGTTTAAGATCACATTCATGTTTAAAATAATACATTTCTTTATCTTATTTTAAGCAGTTTAAAACACATTCTTGACAATTTACAGAACAAATTTTTTGGTGCAAAAATACTGTAACTTCCATAATTAGGACAAAAAGCATTTAAAGTGCTCTATAAAAAGTAAATTGAATCACACAACAGGAATAAAGCAATAGAATTCAGAAAAAATACTGACTAAGATGTAATTTATACAGATAAATAAAAACAAATACCATAAACAACTGCAAGGAAAAGAAAATAATAGGAGTATATAAAAGGAACACAAGTGAAATTCATTTAATATAACACAAAAGGTTACATTCTTGTTACACAATTTGAATGGGTATTGACAATGAAAAATAACTTATCTGATATTTTCTTATGAATACACATGAAAAAATGTACAAAAGCTCGACATGAGATTCTACAGAAAGAAGCTCAATTCTTATGGTTTTGAGTACAATTATGGCAAACAATAATCACTAGTAATGTCTGGCAGGTTGCATGTGACTAGATTAAATCTTCGTATGAGTAATTACGTCCTCTTTTCTAATCTGTAAAGATTTTAAATACAACTTAAAAATAAATTAAAGTCAAAGAAATTCTAAAATTTATAACAGAAATAAAGGAATATTTTGTTAACATTTTGATAAATTCTGTTTAGTTCAGCATAGCTATTGGTACTGCATTCTACTTAATTTATTTGTTGCATTACATATACTTGTTACAGATGAACAGATTCCACCAATCTCATAATTTAAAGTTAATTCCAAGCAACTACAAATATTAGTGCTTGAGATGGGTCTCATATATAATTGTTGAATTAAAAGTCAGAAGTAGTCAGTTTGATCTCCATATTTAATAACTTCACATTGTGTGTTTGAAATACTAAGATAAATAGCTTGCTTAGTACTTATAAATTTTTTAAATTCACAAATGTCAAAATTAAAAAAAAAAAAAGTCTTTAAAATAATTGTTTTTTAAAATGAACAAAGTTTTACGTTTTTGATACTTACTGACCACTAAAAAATATTAACAATTCTTAATTAATATAAACGATTGTTATTAATGGCATTGTTTACTTGAATGTTAACTGTAGTAACATCTGTGCACTAGACTTTGCAATAGCATCTGAAATCACTTTCAATTGATTTTAATATGAAACAATGTATGCATTACATAATTCATAAACAAATTTTTATTTATTGTAATAAAATAGGTATAATTTAAAATCAATAAGTGGTGAATGTTGTTTTTATACATACACACAGTAAGCAATCATACGTTTATTCTACTATTACTCAAATATTTAAAATATTCAGTTATTAGAATTATAAATAAAACACTTAGTACACAATTGAAGACTCTTTCAACTCTAAAATATTACCTATAATTTATTTAATTTATGCAAGTCATAATATATATCGGTGCAGGGTTATTTGAAAATACTGCAGAGCTAATGATTTCTTTTAAATCGCTCTCCTTGTCAAGAATGTAAAGAAACGGAATTTAATTTGTTACAATGCTTTGCAACTTTTGCATAGCATTATAAACTGTTACAAAGCTCCAGAAATGTTGAGAAAATTTGAGTTTGATCAATAAATGATTACAAAAAAAGTTTTTGATTTACTTTTTATATTTAACAAGTACTTAAATTTATTCCTCACATTCTCACAGCTTAGGAAAAATAGTCAAAAAAAATTCATTAGATTTGTTGGTAGAAATCAGAATTTTACAAATGTATGGTATTGGAAATTCTGCAATTCAAATAAATTTAATACATGATAAAAAACAATTGTTAATTAAAATATTTTAAATTTATCATGTAATTAGAACTTTTAAATATTTTTAATGAAGGAAAAATTGCATAAATTTTTCTTTTTGAGCAAAATAGTAAAAAGCTAATAAATTGATAGATGCAACAGATGCATTTTCAGAATATAAATTCCTAAATTTGAAAATTCAGTTAATCTTTTTCACGAAATAATTAGAACTTGGGTTACTTTGTTCTTAGTTATTTTTATAGAACTTTTTAGTGATCCAGTACAATATTCATTGCGATTTTAAAACATATTTTAACTTCAAAATATATCAAACTAAAAGAAAAGATTATGCAAAGTATAAATACACCAAATAAACATTTATACATAAGCTTAATTTTTACTACTACACAAGATTTCGCTTATTTTGTTCTTCTTAAATACAAATAATATTATTCAGATAAGCATTTATGGCAGATATTAAATTAATGTAAGCTTACAAATTTGTATAGATACCAAATGAACAATGAAATTTACGTTTATCAAAACAAATAGTTCTAAAAAATTCAATTTGGGTTTGATTTTCTGTCACTCAATGGTAATTTTTTTGTATGAGGGCTAATTAGACTAGAACCTACAGTTTAAAATGAATTACAAACTACTCCAAACATGTGTGCCTGAAGTGAAGATTGAACTCACGAACTTTTGAATAAAAGGCAAGAGAGCTAATGATGTGTTTGTGAATTTAGCTACTTTCATTTGAAAAAATAATTGTAACTGTAATCAATTACTTTTACAAAAGCAACTTTTCCAGCTAAGTAAAATCATGCTTTTAAAAAAGAATTTCAATGAAATTCAATGCTATGATAAATTCATTCTCCCTCAAATTAAGTCACTATACTAGAGGTAGAGAATGCATAGTCCCATTGAGTTTATTGTGCAGCTTTTACAAAAATTAATACTTATATTAATTAATATTTAATTAGAGGTTACAATTTATAATTCTTTGCAAAAGTACTTCATGATATTTTCCTTTGAAGTAACTAATTATACCCAAATGCATGGGGTGTAAAATAGAAATTATGAGAATTTCCCCATAGTATGCTTAGAAATTGCAAGGTTTCAACATCTTTAGTTCAGTTTGTTATCTACAACCCATATAGGATTTATGATTCTCCAACAAAAACTGAATGCAAAATAAACTTGCATAAAAATGAGTTTGCAAAAGATATAAAAATTTTGTTCATAAACAAGGACAGCAGTTAGTAAAATAGTGTTTGTAAATTAGAGGTTTAAAAAACAAGTGTTCTCTATAAATTTTAATTAAAATGAATAAACATAATATAAAATTAGAAAATACTCAAATAAATTAAAACATGAGCATACCGACAAAAAACCATTCGAATGACACCCCTTGTTTTTCTTAAAATATCGATTACTTCTGGTGCTGATTTCCCCAAAAGACATTCTCGATTAGCCTGTAAATTCAAAAATAATTATACACTTTTAATTATAATGAATGTTCATTAAGTTATATTTTTATTCATTCATGAGAACATACAAATTTAAGAGAATGACAAGATATTTGAAACAAAAATTAATATTAAAGGAAATCTGCTTTTCCTTTCTATCATTTAATTATTTAATAAATTTAACCCTGATTCAATTCGCAATTTTTGTGTATTTATTTCAATGATTCTTTGACATGTGCAAGCGTTAGCAATATAGATATTTTAAGATGAATTTTCTTTCTTTGATAATTGTAGTTTGAAGCAATTATTTTTTTAAACAATTAAGAAAATTTGCTTATTAAAGTTTATTTCTGATTAATTTATGTTAAAATAAGCAAAATAATGTTATTAGCTCAGTTTCATTTAAATCTGAACTGTTATTTATGGAAAAAAACATTGTAAATGTTTTACTTCTTTCTTAAACATATTTAAATGAATAAATTAAGCACAATTATTTCAACCTACTTTACATTATAATTAATATGATAAAATATACCTTCACAACATATATGTTTATAAATTAATATTTCTTAATATGGATAATATTCTTTAATACACAATTAACTTATAAATGTGGTAAAGGAGGAAAGTTACATAATTTTAGACAACAGTAGTTTGTATCCATATTTTTAAATTGAATGTAACAATACAAAAAGATTATAGGCAAAGCTTGTTTTTAACAGGAGTTTCTACATGTAAGTTTGTTTGCTTGTCGCTCAACGGTCATTCTTTGCACACGAGGGCTAATTAGACCGAGACTTACAGTTTAAAGTGGATTCCAAACCACTACAAACATCCATGCCCAATGTGGGATTCAAACCCATGAACTGTTGACCCAAAGGCAACTTGGCTAACCATTCGATACCAGCTCGACACTACATGCAAGATTACTATGGAATTTTCAATGACAGATGAAATAAAGATTTAATTAATTTAACAATTAAAAAGTAATTAAAAGTTTTTTTTATTGAGACATAAATTAAGTTTTTAAAGGGTAAAAACTACATAAAATGATAAAAAAAAGAAATATTTTTAAGAATTTCAAGCATTAAAATAATGTGCAATAATTAATTTTTTTCAGAGGATAGGAGTAAATTATCAATTGGCTTATAATAATAGTTTGTTGGAGGTCCTGAAATGATATGCTATGGCAGATTAATATTTTTGAATAGAGATAGGTCAATTCTACCTTGAAACATAATTTAAATGTTTAGTATCAGATATCTAATAATCATAATATTATGCATTTCCAATGATCTAAGGTGTAATCATGATAAATTATTTTAATTATTATACCAAATTTGCTACTGAATGTGTTTTCCATTTCACATAAAATTTTTCTAATTGTATAAAATGTGAAGAGATTAGTTTTTTATGCAAATTCTGGGTATATAAATGAAGTATGTTCATATTTTACTCTAACTCAATTTTGAACATCTGTCAGTAATATATCATATCTATGTAATTACATAATCATTAAAATGTAATTAGAACTGTGAAAATTGAATTATGAATTGCATTAACTAGTCAAAATGAATTAGTTTCAATTAATAATTATAGAGTAAATCTGTACATCTATTATATTTTAACTACTTAACTGAATTTTAATGGATTTTGATTATGCTTTAATATTATCTACCTTAATTTTTTAATGTCAACAACATAGTTCAGCAAATAATCTTAGTTTATAATTATTTAATGAATATAATTGGTGAATGTTAATAAATAGAATAATAAATTTTTAAAATATGATAGTGGTATAAATTTATACCAGAGTAAATTTATTACTTGGCTATCTAAGCAGTTATTCAAATGCTAGTTTAATTGCTTTTGAAAACAGACAAATACATTCCAAAGAAAACAATGGACAAATTAAAATTTCACAATTCAAACAAAATATACTAATTTTATTGATAGTAAAATATTTCTTATATCTAGTTCTAAGTTCAAGAATGGAAAAATCAAATGTATAATTTACGCAATTACTGTCGTAGAAATTATAAATGAATCACTAGAGTAAACAATTTTTTTTCCACGTATCACATGTGAATAAAATTGTGTTGATAAAGACTTTGCTGAAATATTACCGAAAAAAGGTTTGGATTATTAGAACAGAGCAATTATATAAAATTACACGCAAAAAAAAAAGAAAGATGAAATTAATGAATGTTAGGAAAAGATCAAATACACAAATTATTTAAACTCATTCTTGAGTTATGGGAAGTAAACAAGTATTAATGTTTATTATTCAAGATATATTTGAGTATGATTTTAAATCAATGCAAAAAGTGATAAATAAAAATCCTTGCATAGGATGTTTAGGATTGTCATTCATAGTTACAGAGCTGAATATTAAATGAGAATTTACTTTTAATTATTCACTTAACCAGAAAAGAGTTCCCAGCAAATTAGTTTTAAAGCTTATTTGCTGCTCTACATAATTTCAACATACAAGGACTGATTAGACTAGAACATAGAGTTTAAAATAGATTGACACATTTTAAATATTTATGCTCAGAGGAAATAAAATTCATATATACGTTTAATAATAAAAAGTAATTTTTTACCCATAAGATCTAATATAAACAAGACTTACAGTTTAAAGTAGATTCCAAGCCATTACAAACATAAGAGCTTGAAGTTTGAGTTGAGCCTAATGTTGAACACGTATCATTCAACAACCAAATTGGCAATTAAAAAATTAACTCGGTAACGTATTTTAAAAAACCCCATAAAATTTGTGCAGAACTGCAAAGGGAAACAAGTAACAATGTTTGTATACCTTCAAAAAAACTTTATTATAAATTCAAATTTGAAGTTTAAAGAAGGAATTTAGGAAATATATATGATGTAGTGATTTGTTTACAAGTTAATATTGAAGCATCTGTATTTCTCTAAATAAAATGGTAAAAAAGAATGGTAGCTTAAAGATGAATATAGGTTTATTTTGCAAATTTTTGTTGCTTGGAAGTAGAATGCTGTATTTTAAGCATTTTGATTAAGACAGTATCTTAAATGTGAACATATTATTTCACACAATTCAATTTTTCAACAGATTTCTTGAAAATAAAATTTGAAAGAATAGCATTAATGATTTGTTTCTTGATAAAACTAAAAAACGTGTACAAAAACTAGATCTATTACAAAAAAATATGATACCACAGTAAGATTTGTAATTAATCATTAATTTCTATATCTATCTATGGTCATATTTTGTTAAAGAGAGGACTATTTGAAACAAGACTTACAATGAAAAGTAGATTTAGAATTGCTACAAATATCCAAGCCAGAGATGGGAGTTGAACATAAGCTTTGATGAGCATATTTTGTAAAATGTAGATTTAAAAAAAAAAAAAAAAAAAAAAAAAAAAAGATTTTCTTTCCAATATTAAAGTTTGAATAAAAATTAAAACATAGATAACAAGATAGAAGTTCAGTAAACAATAAGTTGCTTTTAAACGACAACACTATAGATTCTTTGGAAATCTAGATTTCAAACTCCCCCCCCTCTCTCAATGAATACTTCTTGTAATTTGATGCAATCATAAGATAGACTTGCAATTTTTCTACATACTTTATGAGCTATAAATTGTAAGCTTTGAAGCAAATTCTCTTTATTTTGGACACAACTCAATATACACACAGAACAGTAGAAACTAACAAAATCTTTAACAAATTGTGCGTAGACAAATTTCCGATTATCAAAATTAATGTAACAAACAAAAATTGTTGGGTTTGTAGTAAAATCTAACAAAGACTGAAGAATCAATATCAATGTGAATAAAATACTGATGTATTTCCTTTCTAGCATGTTAGTTTATTGATGAAAATGCATAACACCTTTTAGTATTAGCAATCATTCATGAAATGTAAATAAAAAACAGGTTATGTGCTTATTTTTAACTAACTTTTATTAAAATATCATGACTTTGTAGACATGTTTTTATTACATAATTATCAGGAAGTAAGAAAAACTTCCAGCATTAATAACACAGAATTAACAGACATGTTTGATTGTCTCAACCTTTAGAAGTTTACTCAAAATATACATAAAATTTTTTCACATATCTACAACCTTAGAAAAATTATTATCCTTAGTTAAATAAACTCACATCATAGCATTAAAAAACACTTAAATTTTCTTACCAAAAGTGTTAAAAGCTAGAATTCTGAAGCACATTTTACATTAGCAATCATTTCTTGTATTTAATTTTATTCAATATGTAGAGTTTTTATAACTTTTTAATTAAAATTTTTACAATATGAAATTTTAAAATCCAATCTTTTAAATATTTGTGAAAAAGTTAATTTTTAACCTCAACTAAGCGGTCTCCAACTTTTATTCTTCCATCTTTATCAGCTAAGCTGCTAGGATAAACAGCTTTTACTTCTGCAGCATTAGGTAAAAGCCTTCGGGGAGAATCTGGTGAAGTAGGAGGAGGATCACAAAGGCTAAATCCCAACCTCCCGTGCCAACCTCGATCTAAGTCTACATCAAAAGTATGCACCTGAAAAACAAAATACAAATATAACAAAAATATGAAAACTCGCTTCTTACACATAAAAGAATAAACTTCTACAAATATGAATTTTTATTTAATGTTTTGGTGCTAATAATTCAATATAGTAAAAAGTATACATGAAATAGTGAGATATTGTAAAATTAAGAACAATCAAATTATTTTAAATCATTAATGATTTTTTCTTACTAAAGAGATTAACATAATGTTGTAGGATTATTCTAAATACTAATTATTATAATTGGAAAGAAATTCATTACCAGTTGAAAAAATTACATTTTAAATCAAATACCAATTCAAAAATTTTTAACATGTCTACATGTATGATAAAATATGAAAAACCAATTTCTAAGAATCAAGGAAATTTAGGATTTAAGTTCATGCAACTAATGATGCAGAATTGGGGAAAAAACAAAGTAACATTATATAAGTTTAAAAACAAATATAGAGAATTCTTTATTACATAAAAGGGTAAAATGATATTTAATAGAAATAAGATTACTGCAGAAATACACAAGCAACAAGACAATTGACTATTATGTGTTATTGGATATTTAGGCCTTTTTAAAATACTAATTCAAATTATTCAATTTTTTTTATATTACACCCGGCAATGTCTTTTTAGACACGAGACGTCTGGCAGCCCAGTACAATATTGAAGTGCCTCCAGAAGGTAAGAGGGCTCAAAATTCATCACTGGAACTAACGACAGGAAGAGGAGAAACTCCCTATGCCCTAGATAGGAGAAAAAGGATACCAACAGCTCAGGTAGTAAGTAAGGTGTAGGGTGGAAAGCGTCCTCGTGGCACACCCTGGGTAACACTGAACCTACTACAGCCTTTGTTAATTTCTGAAAGGATTATATTTGTTAAAAAGACACTCTCATTGCAGAGCCTTTGATCAAACATACTGTAACATCTTCAGAATTTTTGGAAATGACTGAATTGAGAGTGAAAAAATAACATTGAACATCAAATTGTGAAAAGAATAGTTTTTAACTTGTTTGATACTGTGAACAGAGCACTGGTTAAAAAAAAAAAATTCTTAATCTGGATTTTTCCCTAGTTATGTTAGTTAATTTCTTTGTGATAAAAGTCTTCTTTCAAAACAATCACAAAGAAATGCTATCCATTAATTTTTGTATAATGAAACAAATGTATTAATTAAAATCTATATAATTAAGACTAATAATTTCTGAGTGTAAAAAAACTTCATAGGAAGATACAAGTTTGGGTTAAACCCTTAATCTTATATTTTAACAGATAAGGTCCTCTGTAGAAATTTTATTCTGAGTGGTTAATGGATTTTTTCATATTTCTTTAGATGCAATGATACCAATTATATATACTGAATTGTAATTTATAACACAAGGACTAATTATGATCATGAGATTTCCTTCATGAAAATTTGAATGAGCTACATAAAAATTACACGATTATCATGGACAAAACAATGATAAAGACTTATGTAAATATATTTCTGATAAATTACCTTAATTTATCAGAAGAATTTATTTCTAACAAAAGAAAATAAAACAAGGAAGATAACGGTCTGGTTCTACATGTCAAATTTAGTTTATCATTTTACTGCAGCTTTTTACATACAAAGTCTAATTTGAAAACAGAAACTACAACTTAAGACACATTCTAAATAATTAAAAATGCCCACAGCCTAGGTAACCTCAAACAGATGAGTGTTGAAATAATAATAATAATAATAATAAAAAAAGCATAAATCATTTATCCAACAACTTGTCCATTACAAACATGATGTTAGCAGTTATATAAAGTTAAATAGAAGTTTTCTTAGGTAATTTAAGACTTATTTGACAATGTCTAGATACTCTTTGATAAAGATGGCTTGTTGAATTATACTATAATTGCATGAATTTAAAAAGAAGCATTAAGAATTGTTAAAATGCTTCACCACTTCTTTAAATGAAAAATATAGGCGTTAGATATAACAATAAATGGGGTAAACCATTTTATTCATTCACTCTTTACATACTATCTCACTTAATATAGTTACAACTAATAAGGCACACAAATCTTACTTTATTTCATTTTACAATAATAAGATAACTGATGCCACTCAAAACAAAACTCAAATGAAAATACAGAATTAATAGATTAGGCAAAATTAATCAGCTATATATAACAGTAGGTGAGCATAATGCAATTTTATGCAATAAATTTTTCTTTGTAGTCACTGATAACAGATTTGATATTTCTGTTAGATTTAAATACATTATTTAATTTTCATAAAATTAATGTCAAAAATCTTATTTTTCAAACTCTTATTATTTACATTGATATGTATCAACCTCTTCTTAATTGAATTCAAAAGCCAAGACACATGTTAAAGCATTTTGTACCACAAGCTCCAAACCCAAAATAACTCAACCCCATCTATTAGAGCATCTCCTATTTTATGTATAAACTCAGATAAGTGCCTTTTGGAGCTAAGGTGTAATTCTTTATTATCAAAAATACCATATTTTTCAGTATATAATCCATAGCAGCATATTATTTACAAGACATTTTATTAGAGTAAAAGTAAAAAAAGCGTCACATAATCCACTAGGCATATAGTTTAAAATTTATTCTGCTAATAACGTGGCATCACATAAAATACAAAATATATAGTATAATTAAAAATATAATTGTACAAAAAATATTATGGGAAACACTAGCTTGAATCTATTTCATCACAAAATTCAATAAGCTGAGATAAAAGCACCAGGTCGATTATCAAAAGTGATAGTTCTTTGAATGAAATTTGAAATGAACTTTAGTTTTCAATAACTTTTAAAATGGAATTAAACATATTTTAAAAATAAAATATAGTTGTTTCATTAATTAAATAAAATAAATTGGTTATTTTTGAACTGCGATTTTTACTTTTTTCTTCTATACTGTGCATGCTTTATTTTATACTTCATATAAGCACATTTGTCAACATTTTTTTAAAATTTAATTTCTCTATAGCTTAGTTTAAAATCTTCAGTGTAACTTATACACTTCTGCTTCCACATGACAATATACGAACTGGAATATTTTCAGAATGAAACAGCTCAGTTAAGTCAAAATGTGAAATAATGACAGCCAATGGCAACTGTAATCTCTTTGAGAAACTGAATTCATTCTTCTGAACATAACTGATTATACTAAAATAAGTCAGCCAAGTTACGGTACCATCTGTTATAAAACAATTCAACTACTTTTTCTAGAATAATACAGACAGACTTCAGTGGAGGGCTTGTCATACCACTGATTCTGCAGCACCATTCTATGTGCAGTCATGTTGACAGTACTACAAATGAAGATGTCCAGAGGTCATAACACCAGTAATGCACAAGGAATACTTTACCTCCATATTAGAGATCTGATTTTTAAGACTTCTTTAGTGAGGGCATAAAATATTTTTTATTTCAATCATTAAAAACATGATTTAATAAGTAGGTCATTTATTTTATTATATCCATTGTCGATTTTTCAGTAAGAATTCAATGAACTTAGCTTCCAAAAATTTAGCCATTATATGATAGGAAGAGAAATAACTTCACAGTCATTATTTAACAAAACAAATAAATCAAGAGATAAGTCATTTGTTAAAATGAGAAAAAAACTTTCGACACAATCAAATATTTAAATTTTAAGGTATATCTTAAAATTTTAATAAATGAAATTTTTAAAAATATTCTTAAACAATATGATGAAATTTTTTCTTCCTTAGTTTACATTACATGTTGTCTAGATAAGAAAATCCTTTATTATTAATAATGAAGTTTACTTAGTTTTTTTCCTCATAAGGACCAATTTTTAAATGAATAGTTTTAAAATGAATTTCAAATTTCTTCAAAATATTCATGTTCATACTAATGTCATTTATAAGAAAAACCTAAAACAGTTTAGTAGAACTTCACACAAAACAAAAAGTAAAATGAATGTAATTGAAAGTTACTTGAAAATACAGAAAATTATATATACAGAAAATATATTTTTTTTATAAAAAATGTTAAAAAGTTCAAATTATAGCAAATAAATTTAAATAATTTCTTGTGCATATCATTTATGACAACTAAAACAAATTATCCATCATAAAAATGGTATTAGAATTTTTTTTTTTTTTTTAAATAATTTATACACTTAAATTGAAAACCACTGAAAAACTTATTTTCCAGATTTTCAGAGTATAATACAAGTTTGGGCATATTTACTTGCAATTAACAAAGATAATTGAATTCACAATTGAACACAACAATTTAGAATTTGACAGTAATTTTCCTTGAGAATTAGAAATGTTTGATGGAAGATGCAAATTCCCTTTCACAATATAAAAATGATAAAATCTAGAATTTCTTGGTTTGATATGTTTGCCATTCAGTCACTTTTTGCACAAGAGGGCAAATAAAACTTAGGCGTATTGTTTAAAGTGGACTTCCAAACTATTGGAAACATCCAAACACAAAGTGGATTTTATATCCACAAATTGCTGAACCAAAGGCATGAAGGTGAACAATTTGGCTGTCAGCTTAGCCTAAAATTTTTGGAAAACAGATAATTACATTATTCTGGTAAAAAAGTCTCCTAAAATGCAAACCTCCAGTAACATAATACTGAAAGGTAATCAAATATAAAATGATAACCTTCTTTAAGAAGAATTTCATTGAGATGTAATTGGTTTCATTTGATATTTTAGGATAATTTTTTTTAAAACTGATAGCTAATTTGAGATGAATTAAGTGTTTACAGTAGATTCTAAATCACCAAAATCAGGCTTGTATAAAATAGTAATCAAATTAAAAAACTATTACATTATACCCCCATTAGATTATATATATATATATATATATATATATATTATACATATATATGCATGCTAATTATTTTGATACAAGTTTCAAACAATGGAAGACTTACCCATTCACTAACACGGCTAGTTGTCCGAGGAAATGGCACTGGTTTTTCATCATCAGAGCATGAATCACGAGAAATCTGGCTTTCATTACAAGAATTTGAAGATATTGAAAAATTTGTTTGTGGTATAACATCTGGATTGGCATCTTCCTCGGAATGAGGGAGAGTGCTACCTCTCCATTTCAACAAGTTTTTACCACCTTTTTTAATGGGACTATCTGATGTATCAGTTTCATTTTTTGTTTTTGTATCAACATTTGTACACATTACACTAGACTGACGATGAAAACTTTCTTTATCCACATATGTGGGACAACGGTTACGATCAGAAGAATTTAAAACATCTAAGGACTTCGGTCTTTGATTACGCTGCAGACCAGTTTCTATTTTAACATCTTCAGCATTGTTGCCACTATTGGGCTCTGGTAAGCCCTGTTCATGCTCTTGACTGCTGGAAGATACACTGCTGCCACTTTCTGTAGATGAATTGCTGATATCTTTAGACGCCTTGTCATATTTCCTTTTTATTTTCCTTTTAGGAAAACTTTTTCCATCACCACTTTCCTTATGCTTTAGTCGATCATTCAAAAGTTCAACAGCTTCCCACCTAAGAGGTTTAGAAATATGATTCTCTTTTTCTGTGTAGCCAGGTGTTGTAGGTGGATCAGCCCGAAATAGCTTCAATGTAACAGAATTAGGAGTATTCCGAATAAATTCTATGGCTTCTGAATGTGACATAGTAGATACGATAACTCCATTAACCTAACACAGAAGAAACATAGTTATAAATTTCTTTTTGCCAAGCTATATCAGCAGACAATGTTCAAAATAATGGGATAGCAATCATCTCGGAAAGAAAGTGTGGAATAATAAAATAAGAAATATAAAGTAATTCATTAGTATAAAATTCTTATAAATATAAATTAAAACTCTAATTAAATAACTTGGTTAGTTACTTGAATATTAATGGGACCAGAAAGAAATGTGGCTTTCTTACATTAAATTCAAACTAATAAATTTTTAATAATTGTTTTTTATTTTTTACATACACACACACACACACACACACATATATATATATATATATATATATATATATATATATATATATATATATATATGTAATAAGGAATTATATAGAAGTGAACATGTCAGAATAGCCTTAAAATGATTGGCATTCCTTTAAAATACACAATGAGCTGACAGATGACAAATATCAACATGCACAGAAATTACATTTTTTGGTCCCTCCAATGTAGTATAATATACTGGTGTTTAAAAAAAAAAAAAAAAAACTAAGTAACAGGTGTTTTTAACCACATCTCTACAAAAATGCCCGAGAGATAGAAACGAAATTAAAAAATGAGAGAGGGCATTTTATAATTAAATATAACAAAAACATTGTTAATCATAAATGAATAGAATGTATGCAGTATGGAATCAAACAATTTTTTATTAAACTCAGTGTTGTTGGCCATGATTTTCCAAAAACAGATGCTCCTTAGTATATGTTATGCCTTCCCCATACTACAATGATTGCTTTGCACTGACTCTTCACTGTCCACGCTGATTATCCAACAGTTCTTGTGGAGAGAGTGCTTATTTCTCAATTAGAATCTGTATCAGTTGTATGTTGCTCGGAAAATGCAACAGTGTTGCAACAAGTCTCCTCAGAGCATTCAACACATGTTCTACGAGATTTAAATTGGTGACAATCGATTTAAGTATTACGTTCCTTTTCTATAGCCACTGAATAGCCAGAATTCATTGTGGCCATGCATTATCACCCATAGGAATGAAGTTTGTTTCAATGGCACGTGAAAGTGTTCACATT
Source organism: Latrodectus elegans (assembly GCA_030067965.1). Lineage (NCBI taxonomy): Eukaryota > Metazoa > Arthropoda > Arachnida > Araneae > Theridiidae > Latrodectus > Latrodectus elegans. The sequence goes on from CM057815.1 coordinate 37,537,040, forward strand.
TAGGGAAGAATAATCTCCATACAATAGTGATCTTCAGTCGCAGAATCTGTCGAAAACAAGTTTAATCCCTCTGCTCAGCATGAAACATCCCCAGACAACAATTTCAGGACTACTGTAAAAGTCTCTCTTTGCAATGTTACTGAGATAAAATAGTGTCCCAACCCCTCTCCAAATCAAGTAGCATTGAACATCACTTGTGGCACTGAAATTGCTCTTATCCATAAAGAGGACATGACTCCATTTATGAAATGTGCAATTTTTATTGGCCATAAAGTATTTCTTAAATTTAAAATAACTTTTCATAATTACTCAAAAATATTTTTGTATGATCAAATCTCCAAAAGGAGAAATAACTGCAAAAGTTCACACTGAAATTATTTACAGATAGCTACATAAAATTGAAACTTGAATTTATGTTTTTCCTGTTTATTTACCTTCTAAGCTTTGGCATCAGCTAATTACGGAAGTGAGCAATGCTTAAGCTGTATATTTAAGCTAAAGACTGGATGTGGGTATATACATTGAATACTGAGGATGAAAATTTCTATTCTCATTAGAAGATGACTTTTGCCAGATAGCTTTACTGGGCACATGGCTTGTTCAGTAAAAAGTTTTTATCTATGAAAATAGTAATGTGTCTGATGTTATGTATAAGTGTTTATTAAAATGTAATGAATCTTCAATTTTTTCAAAAAAATTTCTAGCTATTTTTTTAAAATTAATTTTATGCCACCAAATAACTGAAGTCAACTTTTTAGATGTCTACAATATATAAGATTTTGTCATGCAGCATATTTCATGCTTTTCTGTTAATATCAGAATGTAAAAACATCAAATAACTTGTTTTTCTGCTCTTTATAGCACATTAAATGATAGTGTCAAAGACCAACTTTCAAAACCATGTAAGATTTAGAACAGTGGACAGATTGGCCACCTTTGTGAAGGCATCTGAACACAGTAAAGAAGAAAACATATCTCCTTTTTTTTGGGGTTCTTCTATGTAATTTCATTGAGATTTTTTTTAACAGTAATATTTGTTGCACTGTAGCTGTAAGAGTTAATAAGCAAAAGCATTTGCTACTTGATTTCAAGCTCTTTTTGCTTACAGGATGATGCATCTAGTGCAATTTTCCTGGAGTAGCCACTCATAACAGGACTTAGGGTTTAATAGGCTCTTTCCAAATACGTAAAACAATATTTTTGTCGATTGAGTTACACTGGTCATATTAGACCTTTCTGACAGTTGTTTTCCAATCATTCAGAGTTTCAAGTGGATTTCTTCTCTAGCCATATTTTACAAAAAAAACTCACTTTCACTTGCAGCTAATATCTTTCACGGACTCTCATTTTTCTTTTTATTGTAGTTTTGAGGTTAACACTCAAATACATGCATTTTGTGCTTATTCACATTGTTTACAACATTTTCATATGCATGATCTATGAACTAAATTGTATTCATTGTATTGATTTGCAAGAACTTCTCATCAGTAATATCATGGCTATTCACTTAATATTTACATTGTTGCTTAAACTTTACATACCAGTGAAGTTAAGAAAAGGTGCAAAGAAACTAATAGTGAAAGTGTTCAACTAAAATTGAAACACTTTCACGCACATTAGTAATTGCTTTGATGTAAAAATTTCTAAGAGAATTAAATTTACCTCAAAAGCAGCAGCATATAAACAAAATGAAATTTGAAACTTTGAGCATATAATCTGCAATTTAAATACAGGGATATATGGAATTCAACGTTTTCTATTTAAAAAATATAGCAACAGTCAAAATTAGACTTTTTACAAGCATTTTTTATTTATATTATTGAGTCACATTAACTCATTTTATATCTTTTAAGAGGTTTTATATAAGAATTAAGTTCATAATTAAAAATACATGGCAGCATAAGATTTGGACAGTAAGAATTTGAATTTTTCTTATGAAGTCATTCATTTGTATACACTAATTTTGCACTCATATTTTAGTTTTTCCACTTACTTTCAATCAGATTCATATTTATGCAAATCTCAAATGAAGAGATTTTCAGCTAAACAATGTGTTGAGACCTGAACAAAATATTATGGCAAAAACCAAATTCTGAGATGTGTTTGTCACTCTATGCACTCTATTTATGCACAAGGACAATTTTAACTGGGAACAATAATTTAAAGTAGATTCTGAAACACTACAAATATCTATGTATAAAGTGGGTATGATTTGTTGCTCTTTAATTACTTTTGGCACATGGGGAACCAGAATCTGTTTGAAACTGATTTTAAATTACTACATCATGCATATATCTGAGCCAGGAATAAAACTAAAATTGTTAAAATGAAGAAAAAAAAAACTATTTAGCTGACAGTTTGGAGTCTTCAAGATGGAGTTTAAAACATATTTATTGAATATAAAACAAAAAAATTGACAAATAATCTAAGTCAGCTAATAGTAATATTTTAAAGTCTGAACCAATAAATTTGATATATCTTTTATAACACTTTTATAACACAAATATATCTTTTATAACAGAATTGATAAGCACATACCTCTAGAATTTTATCTCCAGGTTGAATTCTTCCATCAGAAATAGCTGGCTCTCTTAGTAATGCCTTCACATAGATTCCATCTTCTATATTATCAACTTCTTTTCTAGATATGCTAAAACCCAAACTACCTCCTCGTTTGATAAGTGTGACTTCAAATTCCTAAGAATTTATAAAAATTAACATTAACTATATATACAAATGTGAAAAATTTTTTTAATAATATTGATTTTTTCTTACAAATTACTTACACCAGTTTCAACATTATAAGTGTTCTCGGTTCGAGACAGAGAACTGCTGGCAGAGCTAGATGAAGAGTCGCAAAATGGCCACATACCATCCTTTAATAAAATATGTATATAAGCATATAAGTGAAATTTATCAATGCTTTTATTTAAAAAGAAAATTACAATTACAAAGCTTACCTTAAATGTAGAATAAACTGGAATAAGAGACTTGGAAGGACGAAATACTTCTAAAACTACATCAGTAGGTGTAGTTCTTAAAACTTCTAAAGCTTCCTACATCAAATAGATGAAAATATTCTAGAATTATTCTTTTATTTATAATATTTCTCAAATAATATCACCTAGTTTCAAATCTAAATTTTTTAGATTTGTTTGAACACTGATTTTTGTAATCATATGAACTGTAATAATTAGAATAAAATCTGCATTATTCTTTTGTGAAATAAATAAAATTTTTTAACCACAATCATGTTTTTAAAAGAAATACCTTAGCGAAATAGTGTTTTCAATTTCAAAAATTGAATACTTGAAATTTTTTGTAATGTGACTCAGTTGTCATACTCAGATAATTTTTTACATATAAAAGTTAATTACACCTACAATTTAAAGTGGGTTTTGACAGCTGCAAAATTATGACATTTAAAATTGTGTGATCTGCTTATTGGTTAATGGGAATTTTTTTGAACATTACGATCCTGATCTATCAGGACTTAGTTTCAAGTGGATTTCAAATTACAACCAACTTTCAAGTTCAAATGGAAATTGAATCCACAGTTTGTAGAATGAAAGGCAAGAGATTCAACTTCAGTCCTGTAACATTTGAGGTGGGTATCAAACTCACAAATTATTAAACTGAAGGATGAAGTGCTAATCTTTCAATAGTCAACTTGGCCTTTTCTTGTCCATTAATTAGAAAAAATTAATTTTTGATAAACTTGACCTTAAGAGGATCACTGCAAAATCTTAAGCTCAATCCCAGCCATCAATTTTTTCCATTTCATAAAAACTAAATTCAGAAATCCTTTATTATTTTTAAAATTTCAAGCTGTAAATATTGAAATTGAAAGAATGTAGAATGTATTAACTGCTTAATTATCTTTTAAATATAAAATTGCAAGTAATTCCCAATGTAAGATATTTACTTCTTAAATTATTAATCAGTTACAAACTGAAAAATTAGGCAAATTTTTCTTTATAATACATCAGTTAAAAAACTTGAAAAGTAGACAATTTATACAAAGCTTTTTTGATGCCTAGGATTTGTCTTACATGTTAACAACTTCAGTTTATCTAGGAACACATGGGTAGATAACAAAAACTATAGGCACCAAAAATTTAAGAAATATGCATTTAACTTTAAAGTTTTATTAGTAAGGATTTACATTACTCTGGTCAGAATAGTAAGTAAAATTTTCAACTATTATACTCACAGTATTTGTTAATCCAACCATATTTATATCATTTACACTCAAAATGACATCTCCTGGTAACAATTTTCCACATTCTAAGGCAGGTTGCAGAGGATAAAGCTTTTTAATTCGAATCAATTGAGAAAAGGTATCTCGTTCAGACACGTCAGTGCCTCCACATATACTCAAGCCCAAGCCACGGCTGCTTTTTCGAATGGATACTTTGAAAGTGTTATCTAGAAAATGTTTTTATATTTTAATATTTAAAAATAATCAAAAATGTAAATCATTAAAAATGCAAACACTGTTTAAAACTAAGCCACGAGTAGAAACGACAAAATCTTATGAATTTCTACACAGAAATTTTGAAATAAAATGCAATAACAGAAAAAATTAGACTAAACTTCATAAGAAAATGTATACTGTTATAAAATGTTTATGAATTTTTACTAACACATGATAAAAAAATGATAAAACTTTAACATTATATGAAAAATAATAATTTAAGAAACTAGCTATAACAGCAAAGATTTTGTGCCCAAAGGAAAGCTTTTAAAATTGAACTCTTTTACTTACTACTTTGAGTTATCCAATTCTTTTCAATTCTAAGGTATATAGGCTTACAATAAATTTTGAATATATTTACAAACTCACCTGAATTACTGTAATCATATATGTCCTGTAATTTTTTTAATTTCTTTTTCCTAATTGGTGCAGCTGGCAATAAATGCAAATTGCTAGAGGAACCTGAAAAAGATTTAAAACAGTTACTTATTGAGACATTTAATAAAACAATTTTGTTATAATTATTTGATCTCTTATTAAATATACCAATACATGGTTAGTTTAAGATTAGAGTTACTTATTTTAGGGAAATTGATTTCAGTTTAACATTGATGTTATCTAAAGCATTAAACTTTGATTGCTATTCTGAATATTTTAATAAGATTAAATTTTAGAACTTAGTATAAATTTTGGAACATTTGATATAAAAAAAGAATCAAATTAGTTTAAGATTTAATACAAATAGAAAACCAGAACACAAGAATAAAATAATTTTTCTTAAAATAAGTAATATTTAACAAATATTGATAAATTTCGATGAAGACATTTATCATCAATGATTTAATGTCAATTGGTTTAGTGTTAAAACATCAAATTTAAAATAAAGCAAATATGTAAATGTTTTAATTAAAAAGCTATTTATTAAAAACATTACACACTCTTGTAAAATCACTTACACAATTTAAACGAATCTAAATTAAATATTTTATAAACCTAATGCATCATTAGTATAAAATTTTTTTGCTATAAATCTATATTTGCAATATCGTATTCTGAAATAAAAATCTCAGCACATTATAAAAATATCAACAAATAAAATTATATAACAAAAAACAATTTGATTTAAAAAGCATAGCTAATTTAAAACAAAGTACAAACATTACAAATAATAAAAAATAAAATTTTTACATTTCTGTAAGCAAAGAATTTATTCAATTTTTATACCAAATTGTAAAGTTTTTCTACTTTAAATAATCAACTTGCTAAATGAAATAGTTATTTCCTACATACTAAATATTTTAATTGCATAATGCAAATTATACTAAGAGAAATTAATTCACACACATAAGCATCTCTCATTCATAATTTGTGATGCCAAATTTATTCTTAACTGTAAATTAATATTATTTATCTTTAATTCTTAAAATGGACATTAAATTTTATTGATTTTATTTAGTTTTAAAACTGAAAAGATTAATATTTAAAATAATTTTCTTTAATATGCATTTTAAATAAAACATATTCAAATCATTGTTTATGAATTTTATAGTAGGCTGCTCACAAATCACTACCACTAGTTAAATTTTTTCAACATATTCAAATATGAAAAAAAATGAGCTTTATCATAAAAATGTTTAAAAACTTTAGCATTGAATTTAAAAACACTGAGAACAGATTATGCATAAAATACTAGCAAATGTAATTGTTTTAAAATAAAAAGGATCATTCAGAGAAAAGAATTTAAATTTGTAAGAAAAATTAAATTTATACATGTGCTATAAATATAATTTAATAAAGTTTTTGACAAAACATATAGCTCAAATTCATTTTAATTTTTAGTAAACCAACACTTAACTTATAAATAGATAATATAAGTGATTTTTAGCCTTTAAAAAACTATATGAAAATATAAACATTAGTTTTTAAATAAAAGATTTGCAGACACTCATTTAAGAAAATGAAATTCTTTACCTCTAACAAAAGAAAAATTTTGGTAAGCATCAACTAGAGCTTGATGAGGATCCAGAAAAGGAGGGCTAGTCAAACAATCTGTACTTTTATTTCGATATAGTGAACTAGCAGTCTCATTTCTCGCTTCATCATCAGAACTCTCAGCAAGATTTGGTGTACTGCAATAGGATGTTAATTTTGATTTAAGATTAGAAGCATATGTTCTTGTATTATAAACTTGGGCATTTGTAGGACTAGAGAAAGAATCATAACTTTCAAGGTCAGCATTAATTTGTGTGTGAGATAACTGAGGTGAAATACTTGGTAGAGTTCCATATTTGGTATGATGGCATGAAATAAAGTCTGAATCTTTGGTACTATGATAGGTTAAATCATATTCTGCATTTGTAGTGGGTAATGAAGAATAAGCTAGCATGTCTTCAGTATCATAATCTTTATACATTTCAGAATGGCCTTTAGCATCAACTGAATTTGCTCTCTGCTCTTTTTGAGAGGAATATCCATTATACCCAATAGTTGTATCATTTTCTTCTTTTGTACGTTGGTTCAAGTCAGAAATCTTTGACAGAAGCTCACTTTCTATATGTTCAGTTTCAACTAAATTTCCCTTTTCCAACACTAAATGAGTCACTTGGGGGCTTTCTCTAAGTTTAGTTACAACTTCCTGATATGAAAGATTTTCAAGAAGAACTCCATTCACTTCAAGAAGTTTATCACCTATAATAAAATATTCATAAATGATGAAAACACAAAACTAATAATTTACCTAATTTAAAGAAGTAGTTCATGGTAAAAACTTATTTTAAATAAATAGTAAGTTTCTCTCTTCACAACAATAACAGAATCTCGTCTTTTTTTTCAAACTTATACTTTAATAAGTTTGTTTACCTTTTAGAGAAAAAACACTTAAATAACCAGAAACAGATTTTAAGGAATTTGTACCTTGGAATAATATGAAATATTATGGAAAATTATACTATGGGATATAATTCTTCATAATATTTCTACTTTAAAAAATAGATTTTTAATCTTTTCAAATTTATTCTTAAAATTTTTAGATGAAATTTTTACAGAAATTTTATTTGATAAAAAGTTTGTCATACGTGATAAAATATTCATTAATTATAAAATTATTAATTTTAAATTATCTATAGATAAAAGTTAAACATTGAATAAAGTAAAAGCAAGTCGCTGTTATAATTTTAATATTTATAAAAAGCACTTTTCTTTCAAAAGGAATCATGCAGTTTTAAAAAAATAAAAATTTTATAAATAACAGAACATAACTATCTTTTAGAGAGATATTTATACAACAAACATTAGGAGAAATGGCAGAGCTACAAATTTGTATTCCAAATTCAAAAATTTTATATTTCATTTTATAAATTTTTAATTACTATATTTCCCTGTATATAGTCCATGAATTATTAATAAATGTTTCAAATTTCATTGAGCATATTATACATTACTCTGGATACTCAGATAAAAACTTTACACAATCAGAAAAACTTACAATAAAGTTTACAAAAAAATGCATTTATGTTTCATAAAATAAATAACAGATGGCACCACAAATAACTGACTTATTTCATTTATAATAAACTTTTTCTACTTATGTTCAAGAATAAATTTAATGTTTTTGTAAAGATATATTACTTTTGCAAAACCAGTTGTTTTAATTTCACATTTTAACTTGAACTGAATTATTTTGCATCGAAAATATAAGTTTGTATATTGTCTTATAGAAGCAAGAACTTTTAAGTTACACAGCAGATTTTAAATGGAGAACTATGAAGGTAAATATAAGAAAATGGTGATAAACTTCTAAAAGCAAGAAAAAAACATGTACAGAACAAAAGAAAAAAATGTATCCAATGCCCAATTTAAAGATATATATTTCTAACCAAACTTTAAAAATTATTATAAAATAAAAATTGACAAGTTTTATTAGTTTGACAAATTATCGCTTTTGATCGATCTTGTGCTTTCATCTCAGTTTATAAAACTTTGCAATGAGATGGATTCAGTTTTTCATAATAAATTTTTTTCATTATATTTTAATCAAATTGCATAGTTTTTTATATTTTTTATGGCACCCATATTGTTAGCACACTATATTTTTGACTATTTGCTGAAAAAAAGTAAAAGTAATTTATATGCCCCTCACTGTAGATTATGTGAAGCTTTCTTTTACTAGGAAAAAAAATCTTATTCACAATATGCTGCTGCGGATTATGTACAGGAAAACACCATAAATCAATATGTACAATAAGAAGTGATTAATAAGTTAATTTCCTTTTAAATAAATACACCCAGAAAAGTAAATTATATAAAATTATCAATTTTGCAATTACTTTTACAAGAAAAGAGTAACAATCTTTATTCTCTTATGTTTCTATACTCTAATAATTCATTCTTCTGGATCATGATTTTTAAAGAAATATTATAAATCTATATAATATATATTAAATATATAATATTACATAAATATATAATATTTAAATGTTTGAAAATAAGCTAAATATAAATACTTATTAACAAAAATAGCAATTTAATCTTGTTTTAATATTAAGCATTAATTCAAACAATTTTACCTGGTTTTATTCTTCCATCCAAATCAGCAGCTCCATTTTCAATAACAGAATGTATAAAAATATGCTTCTGATCTGTGCCAGCCAATTCAGTCCCTTGCTATAAAGGAATTTTACCTTTAATATCCATAGACATTTTATAAGATGTTCAATATTGAGAAATCATTTTAATTATATAGTACATTAGAAATAATTGGAAGTAATACAATACTGAATAAGCATTGATACCACTCATAGTAGAGACTGAAATCTAATGTAAGTAACAATATAGTAATGTTTAGTATTCCATATTAGGAAAATGAAATATTAAAATTCCATGAGAAGTAAATTAACTAATAGTTCTTAATAAATATTTAACAATTAAAAAAAATTATACAATTACTCAATAAAAACCAACATAATTGAATTCTATTTAATAATTACAAAAAGGAAAACTATTTGAATTTTGGTTTAAGTAAAAATTAACAAATATTTATGCTTAGTTTTATGTTAGTTACAAAGGTATGAGGTACAGCTTTAATTTCATTTTTAGTAACAGAAACTGACCTTTTTGTACATATTTTTTGGCAAGTAAACTGATTGTTTCCAAAGTTTAGTAAATGCAATTTATACAAGATGTTAGATTTCAGTACCAAAGTTCAGCTAAAATTTATTTTGTGATAAAGTCAGTATTACATTAATATAATTGTAATTTACTTATAAGACTTAAAATGCTTTTTTTACATAACATACTAAATAAGGAGTTAATGCCTAAATAATAAGCCAATTTTTGTATAGTTCCAGAGATAAAAAGCACCATCTAGGATTGACTGATGAGGTTAACAATTGACAATGAAAAATAAAGGTCTTTGAACTACAGTTCTGTAGCTTTCTTATACTATCTAACCATTTCCGATAGAAGAATGCAGGCTTAAATATATTTTTATGACAGAAACAATATTTTAGATATTTATTAAGTAATATTTGTTTGAAAATTGCTTTTTTATTCAGTCTGAAGAAAACAAATACTAGATTTCTATTTTTAAAATTCTATTACGCTTTCTTGCAATGCTCTTCTACATTATAATTTCAGAATAATTAGCAATTTATTTAGTTTTCAGAGCAATTGTAATCCTTTAACAGATGTTGCAATTGTAAAAAATGTGAAATAAAATGTCCATACAATAAATTTGGAGCAGAATAATTTTCAAAAAAGTTTCTTTCTCTAAAATGATTTATTCGTGTCAATTTATTTTAACACACTGACTGCAAAAGATGCCTTAGAGTATAAGCATATCCCTACCTTGTATGCCAGTGAAACTTTGGGACAAAAATGAACTATTATTATATGGTTTACTTTTACTACTGCTATTGAGACTGAATGTAGAGGTATTTTAGGCATATTAGGAAATCATTTTTGTGCTGTAATAAATGGTTCTTAAATTTTGAGTTTCAAATATTTATATGCATTTTTATAAATGGCAGATAGTACATTCAGCTTCTGAGAATTGATATATAAATTTTACTGGCAACAAATGTGTGTGTGTTAAATACAGGTATCAACTAAATCCTTTAAGTTTAAGCACAAGCCAAATCTTTAGATACACAAGCCAAATCTTTAGATTTAGATTGCCTGGCTGATTTAAAACATTTTCCAAAATATGTTATTTGTTATTGATTTAGATGTATAACATAGTTAATACAACTGCTTGGTATTGTTATGCACAGTTTATATGCAAAGTATTTGTATTCTTTTGATTAACTGAAGGAAAATCATTATAAAAATTTATCATGTATATTTTATTGGTAGAGTAAATACAGTAATATTCGTTTTTGTTATTTTATATTTGTTTTGTAATATGTAATGTTTGTAAAATTTGAGGAATAAGCTTCTAGTTATTAGTTTTATGATATTTCTGTTGTAAATAATTATACTAAATATCCACAATTTTGATTTATGAAATCAAAAATAGTTTAAGATTGTGATATTTAAAGATAGAGTTTGAAAACTGGATATTGCATGAAGTGATGTAATTTAAGTTGGATGACAACTATACTATACTTGGTATCAAAATTGGAAACTGCCCCAAAACTACAACTTGTAGGATTTTACAAAAGCATCATCTAGTTTTTCACATTTGAAAAAACAGCATGTGTCAAAGTCAAGTAAAAGTCAGGATAAAATCTAATTTGACTCCACATATCAGATTCTAGTTTTCAAAGATTTGTAGCAATTCTTTGAACTTGGAATTTTTAAAATGTATCAATTAAAATTTCAAAAATGTAAATTTCAAACTGTAGCTAAGATTGATCTTGAACATAAAAATAAAAAATATTACTTTTAAAAGTAATGAACAGAATAAGTTTCTCCTCTCAGAATGACAAGTTTAAAAAAAGCAGGTCCATTTAAATGTTAAGAAATAGTCTCTAATAAAAACATTTTAAATAAATGTTATATCCAGAATCAAAATTCTTAAGAAAATTAGTAAATACATAACATAAAAATATTCAAACATTAAAAATATAATATACAAATCACTACTTACATAAATGTTTAAGCCTAATGAACCACCTTTCTTGTCTAAAACAACATGAAATATTTCTCCAGGAAGTAGAAAATTATAGTCATTTTGAGTTAATTGAATATAAAGATCATCACCAGAAATTTCTGTACTTTTTGTGCTTAAAGTCACAGGCAGTTCATGTTTGATTATATCAGGAATGTTTTCTCTAGTGTGAAGCCCGTTGATATTATTACAATTATCTTCTTTCTTCCAAGAATTATCACACTTATTTGAAGCATGATTGAGAGTTAAATCAGGTACATCAAAGTTTAGTGATTTCTCTTGATTAATCCATTTCTTTCTTGGTTGAGGAATAGGCATCTTGTCAGCTTTAAATAATATATAAAGACATTATACATACACACACTTCAAAATATAAAATAAAAATGTAACTATCAAGTTACATTCGAAATAAATCCTTTATATTATATACATAACACAAAATCATGAATTTTCTATACAAAGTACTAATACTTTACTACTAAATGAACATACTATATAAAAGAATTATACATTCATAAAGATTATTCATTCTTCAATTTTTATGTAGTAAAATGATAAATCATAAAATCTTGCTTAAAAATTATTTTAAATGAATTAAAAAAATTTATCCAAAACTGATATTTTCTGGAATTCAGAATATTTTACTTATAATAAAAAATTGAAAAACTTAATACATTCTAAGATTTCTTACTATCTGTCTTTTCTACAGGAGGTAATTGAATATTTTCGTTTCCAACTGTCCAGCCTTTCGATTTTGTGAATGGTTCCTATATCAAAATACGGAAGTTTACACATTAACATTTATTTAACATTACACACACTTCAATAAAAGAATAGATTCAGTATCAAATATTTAACATTTTTGCAAACAAATTTAATCTAAAAAGAAAATAGGATCTGCATATGAATTTGAAAATTTATAAATTTAAGTTAGATAACTCGTATTGAACCTAAATATAAACCTTAAATAAAATATTTTTCAAATGACAAAGGCAATAGAATTTATTTTAAAATCTGTATAGATTCTAGACAAGGCAAATTATTAGGCAATTATTTAAAATCATTCTAAGCACACACAAGGTTCACTATAGCTCAGTGGTAGAACACTTTTTGCAGCATAAGGTCCTAGGTTCTATCCCAACAATCACTTAATAAGAGACAGATATTGTGCTTCTGCCCTAAAGTATGCATGCTTGGGAGTTTACTGGATTTGTTTCCTTCCAACACATGAAAATGGTCCAGTATCTAGGAAGTCTTCTCAAAAAGCAATATGTGGTCATTAAAACAGCATATAATGACAATTAGACTGTCAATGTCAAAAGAACTCAAATGCTTATAAAATATTTTTTATAATAAAATATACTAAGCATTCTATTATTCTAATAGCATTCTAAGTTATTATTTCATATATACTAGCATACTAAGTTATTATTTCATACTAGTTCTATACTAGCATTCTAAGTTATTATTTCAGCTGATATGAATATACTATTCATATCAGCTGAAATAATAACTTTCATCAGCACAATCAAAAGTCTTTATTTATGTGAAATAAGTAAAATGTTCTGTACTGACAAAATGCACAACTATATATACCAATTTCTTTTTCATGTCTGATAAATACACAGTATTCTACAAAATATGAAGCATATTATCAAAACTGAAATCAACAAAATGTTAAAATTAATCTATAAAACTTGAATGAATAATTGACAAAAGGGTTGTAACTGCTTAAAACAATTGTAGTCTCCAAATAGGTAAAATCACTTGCTGAATGAATTTCATAAAATTTGTAATATTAGTACTTAGTAAAAAACATAAAATTTAAAGTTTTTTTTAAGTTAAATGTTGAAAATATAATTTCTTTAAATGAAAAACTAAAGAAAAATTTTAAAAAATTCTTTTGGAAGTTTTTATTTTAAGCTGAGTAATGTAATATCAGAAGCTGGAGTATTGATTTATAAATGAAATAAAAAATGTTTGCTGCCCATTGAGCAGTGATTGTAAAACTGATTAAGGGATCATTTTTTCTTGTTTTATAAGATCTTGATTTTGCCATATATTTATCATACTTTATGTAAGAATTTTAACATTTTTAGTTTTCTATGTACTAATTCATTTATGTTTAAACAAAATGTAATAAAGTGATTTTTTGTAACATGCTTTCTGTTTAATAAAAACAAATTATAAAAATGATATCTGTATTCAGTCAGATCAAATTGCAGCATTATTTTTATCTTTTTTTTTTCTACATTTTATTTTCTAAACTGTGTTTGTTAAAATCTTATGACATTCATCAGTCACATTTTAATGAATTTTCATGATACAGAAACTGAAAAAGATATTCCTACACTTGAATTGTTATATTTAAGTTATACCAAATTAACAGTAATAAATATGATTTTTAATTCTGATAAAGCCAAGGTAGAAATGCAAACATTACAATATGCTTACATGAATAAGATTTAGAATAAAATCATTCCAGGCAAATATAAATTTCTCAGATTAAAAAAATGATATATAAAAAGCTTGTTCATTTAAATTTGGCATGAAAATATTAAAAGGGAGGAAAATATAATGAAAAGTAATTAATAGAAATCATGTGGTATAAGAAAAAACAAAAATTATTCAACTTTTTGGTGAATATTACTACATAAACGAAATAGAATTGATTTCAATATTATTATGCCAAGAAAAAAATACAGGGTATAACAGAAAATTTATTTAAGTATTTATCAAATAGACAAATAAAAAGCAATTAAAAATTTAACGCATGAAATAAATGAAATGTACTTAATTTATTTTAAAAAATCATAAGATTTTAGTAATTAAAATTACTTTCCAAATTACTTAAATATAATTCAAGGTTGATTATTGATAGTGAAATAAAATAATCTATATCAAATTGTGTTTCAATACATGCAAATGAAATTGAAGTTTTCATGACATAGATACTCTTGCTATTTAGCAAAACAGTTTTATTATAATTTCATATTTTATGCTAATGATTTGTCATCTTGAAAAAAGGGAAACTTAATTTTATTTATTAGTATTGAAAGATTTTACTCTTTTCTACTAAGAACTGAAAATCGAAACTAAGCACTGAGAACTTCAATAACTAAAGGTGCAAAAACTCGAATAATTTTATATATATTTTAATAAATGCTTATACAATATTTACATAAAAATAGGATGAAAGCCTCTAAAAATCTAAATTCAATGGAATAAAACATCATAGGATATTAATCCCCCCAAACAAACCTATATGCACATATTACAATCAAACAAATTCTAAAACGAAAACATTCTTTTTTTCAACAATCATAAAATAAACAAAATCTAACATGCGCTTATAGCGCCCTCTGTTGACAATAAAAGTTAACTAATATTTCGTTACAGTATTTAATACTTTTACATATTCAGCTTATTTTACTTATTTTTTAATTTTTAATACATAACTAAATACCTCAATAACTTCTTTTTTAATAAGGTTAGGACTACTAGGACTTCTTGACTTTGCTACAACAAGTTCTACTGGGCAAGTTGAATACTGCAAGAGATCAACAACTGTCAAAAAATGATCATTCTGTACATCAGTTCCATTTACAAACATAATCTGGTCACCTGAAAAGAAAAAAAAAACTATAAGTAATATAACACATGACTAATTTCAGTGTAATTTTTAGAGCTGGATAAATCACATGCATTTCCTAACAATGTTAGCTATTACCGTACATTTTACGCAAGCATAGGTGGAGAATGAGTTAAGAGGATGACAGTGCATTGCCATTTTATAAACTGGAATGCTTTTTAATGACCACTGGTGCATTATTTTTGTCCATTACATTTAAATTATAGTACAATAGATGCTCATTTTTACGAATATCTTATTTACAAATACTAACATCTTTATGAACTAGTGGCTAGTCCCTATCCTGAACATGGACACAGTGATAATTTTAACTCCAATTAATGAACTAAAATTCTGAACAATCTTTTGTTTCTGACAAACATTTTCTTTTCCATTTTTTTATTTCTAGGATCTAATATTTTTAAGATTTTTTTTGTATAACGTCAGAAAACTTTATTCCTTCTTACACTACAAAACAACAAATGCAGGCATTTCAGACATTGCGTGGACAGATATTTGATAGGGAAAAAACTGTGGTGTCAGATTTAACTTTTATTCTTCGCCTGAATAAAAATTTAGAAGGGAGTAAACTCTGCTCTCCTCTTTATACCTGAGAATATAGAAAAGTGAAAAAACTCTAAAAGTTTAATATGGAGTTCTGTAGTTGATTTTGTTTCATTTGAATTCAATGGAATGAATGGACCTATGCAGTTTTGTTTGTTTTGAGGGAGATTCCATTGAGGATTTGATACAGTTGAAGAAATAAATGTCTTTATCAGTCAAAGTGGAAAGAAAATTTTAAAGGAAACAAAAAATTTAAAGACAAAAATTCTTAAAACATACAGAATTGTAAGGAACACTCTCTCGACAAATTTAACCCTTAACTGTGACATATTTCAGAAAAATGAACTAAAAATAGAAAATATTTTTGGCTGTTTAATTTTATTCTTTATATTATTATAAGCTTTAATATTATTTTATAGAAAATGCTTTTTATTACAAAAATAAAGCTTTAAATAGAATAATTATTATACTTATAATTTTTACATACATAAAACATTGATTACACATACACGTTATTCATATTGAGCAAATTAAACGAAATTTTGAAGCTAAATATAACTGGTATAAACTAGCATAATATAAAAAAACAATGATTTTCAATACATAAATTTTACAAATCTTTTACAGTGTGGTATATCCCAAAACACATTGCTGAGCACAAGCCTATATATTGTACTTTTTACAATAAACTCTTGTCTTATGCCTTTTCCCTTGTTCACCAGTTTTACGACAAAATATAAAACACTGACTGGTTGGAGTAGATTTTTTCCCCCATTGATGGGTTGTGTTCTGGAAAGTGTCGACCTGTGAGGCACAATAAGGTTACAATAGGGTGTCCTGGTAGTTGAACATTTGTTTTATTTGGTTCAACAATTGATTTTCTGAAGTTCATATTTTTCGCACCTCCTGCTGAAGTATGCAAAATAAAGAAGTTATTTATATAATCCCTGGTGTAGGAGATGGAAAAATATTTTCTTGTTATATTTTTTACCTTTTTTTTCTAGCAACCAAAAAGTAAAGATGTTGATTGACTTTAACATCACCTCCTAGTATTGTTGTAGTCATGAATTAACTTCAGAACCAAAGTTGGAATTGGTAAAAAACTAGGACCACTTGTGTCCTTTATTAGAAAACTAGGGAATTAAGTATCATAAAGTAGAAACAAACTCAGCTTGGATTTCACAAAATAGAAACTTTTATTTTTCTTCTGCTCAAACTCAGTTCAGTCATCACAAATACTGTGCGCAGTAATTGCCTGAACTGAATTTGGGTGACAATGCCAAGAGGTTAAAAACTCGGGGGTTGTTTGTCGCACAATGGTCAATTTTTGAACACGAGGGCTAATTAGACCAGGACCTACAGTTTAAAGTGGATTCTGAACCACTACAAACATTCATACCCAAGGTGAGATTCGAACCCACAAACTGTTGAACCGAAGATAACCAAGAGCAAACTTGGGGGATACTCGAAAAAGGAAACTATTAGCAAATGTACTCACTCAGAAAAATATTGTAGAAGCAAAACATCCTGAACAAAAAGTTTTTAATTTGGGTTAGAAAAATTAAAGGAACGAACATTTTTTGGTTGATGGTAATGTCATTAAGAGAAATCCAACTGCTTTGCTAAGAAATTGTAACAGATTTCAATGCATTAGATGGCTGGCTCTAAAAATTAAACATCAGATATGGTTGAAACTTTAAAAAACTGTTTAGTGAAAGTGAAAGCAAAATTGAAATTTTATGAATGGGAAACAGGAGCATTGAAATCTCTATTTTCTAAAGATGACCTAAAGGATGTTTTCAACACTAAGTTAGGTTTGTTTTTAAAGATCTTAACCAAAAATAAAACTTAATTTTAAAGGTGCTAAGTATAATAAAGGTAAATAAAGTGAAGTAAAGGATTACAGTTTTGCTTGCAGACAATATGAATGGAACAGAAAACTGGCCCTGCTTTTCATCAAATATTTAAAGCCTAAATGATTAAAAATGTTCAAAACTACCAGTAATATATCATGTTAACATTAAAGCTTGGATAACTGTGAACACTTATGAAAATTGGCTGAAAGACAGAGATTGATGTTTTTTTTATAGGTTAATCATAAAATCCTATGGTGGATAAATGACCAGTTCCCATTCAAATCCTAGATTTTGAATCAATTCATAAGGAGTTTCTGCTGCCTACTATAACATCTGTCTAGCAGAATACTTTTGCTAACAGTAATTGTGGGATTAGAGGGTGAGTGGCCATATGAAATTGATCTTATAGGAGAAATGCATTTGTCAATACTTGGGAAATATTTTGAAGGAAAGACAATATAGAGCATCTCAAGACAGTAGATTTTGAGAAAAACAACAAAATACTTTTATACATTGAAGATTTTGTATATTGTATTTTTAAAAATTAATTTTTATACAAAAATTTTAATGATTACTTTTTGTTGATTTTTATCAATAAAATGGGAGTATATACAAATTTAAAAGAAAATTAATATTTTCATGCAGACTAAACAATACTGAAAATAACCACTTTCCCGAGACTCGTTAAAAAAGACTTCTTTTTCTGCCCAGAGACACTGCATTTTTTTCATATGTATATAATTTAACTATATTTCCTGCTGAGTTTATTTTTTCAAGTGATACACTCCTTTCAATATGACTGATATTCAATACATCACTTAGGAAATCTTTTACACATAGTAACATCAGTAAAAAAGCTATTTTTAATCAATCTAAGTAAATTAAATTTGATTGAAAATTTGAAAGTTACATGACTGAAGTGACGTTAATGTCTGGAGTTTAACAAAAAATGTTTTCTTTCAGAAAGTTTGTTGTCATAATAGGCATCCGGATAATATCATAAAAAAATACAAAATTAAAGTTTCCAAGAACTATGCAATTTATGTACAATAAAACTTTTACAGTAATTTTAATCCACACATGGCGGGATAAATGTCACATAACTTTATTACTTTAAAATACTAAGTTAATTTTAATTTAAAATTCTTTAGATTCAGCACATTTTGCAATAAAAATTTCTTTTTAGAATTTAAATGTGCATTAATTTATTCTGCTCATCAAAAACTTCAACGATATAACTTATTATTTTATATCTTTTTTTATAACTTTATCAATATCTAATGAAAAAAAAAAATGATTTAATTTGTTGATTAGAGATTACTTTATACTCTTACCTATATATATATCTTGCAGAAGAGATATATTACACAAGATTTTCTGGATCCTTGGTTTGGACAAATCTAATTAAGCTAATAACAGAATGAGCTCAATTTTCAAAACTTGAGTGGTTCAGTTAAAAAAAAAAAAAAAAAAAAAAGAAGAAGAAGATAAATGGTTTGATAAAGGATTGGTTGGAGATTAATCAACTTACTATTGGAAAAATCTGAGAAGAGTTAACTAGTTCATCAGTTCTTTTGATCAAGACCTCTTCATATATTTTTGATAAGTATTTCTTATATTTTAATGATTGATGTAGTTTATCCTTCTTGAGTACAAAATGAAAGATCCAGGTTGTTTCAATTTTCTATGGTTACTTGTTATACAACACACATTCAAATTTTTTCAGTTATCTACTGCAAATGTCATTTCTAACATTAATGTTAAAAATTGGTTTTTTGGTTTCAGTGAATATCAAAACTGACATTTTGTTTTTAATCCAAAATGAAATTTTCTGGATAGAATAAATATCTTCATAGAATAAATAAAAGAAATTGTGAAGAGAATGTTTTATATATATAATGTATTTCTATAAAATACCCATCCCTAATTTACAGTAATCATGTGCCAACATACAAAATACAATTATTTGAGTTAAAATTAAAAGGTTTTTAAAATATAAAATATTTGAAATTTTACCAGGACTAATATTGCCATCTTTATCAGCTGGTCCACCTGGATATATAGATTCAACAAAGGCACCATGTAAAACTGTATCATAAGTGTTACCACATGTTATAACTAAACCAAAGCCACACTTTGCATCCTTTTCCAATTTTACTAATTTCATAATACGCTTTTCACATGAGGTCTTAGGTACTGTACGTGTAACT
Source organism: Latrodectus elegans (assembly GCA_030067965.1). Taxonomy (NCBI): domain Eukaryota; kingdom Metazoa; phylum Arthropoda; class Arachnida; order Araneae; family Theridiidae; genus Latrodectus; species Latrodectus elegans. The sequence continues at coordinate 37,556,886 of CM057815.1, forward strand.
TTAGGGCGAATCTCTAAAATATGAAAAAACTTAATAAAGTACCAATTCATTATCTTCATTAATAAGAACATATTAACTCAAATTAAATATTAACTTACAGAACAAGTATATAAAATATTAAGCTGTAGATTACACATATTTAAAATGAAAATTTTTTTGAAAAATGATTTTAAAGTCATAAATTATATTCATTATAAAGTGCTTCATAAAATATAATTAGAATGTTAATAAAATATTTATGTTCAAATTATTATTTAAAGTTATAAATCACGTTTAATAATTTATATATTTGTAGGTAAAGTTTATATTTCAAGAGAAAAGAAATTATTTTTATATTATTAAAGAGTAATTGATTATTAAAACAAGATCTTTTAGAGCTAAAAAATCAAGACCTAGTTTAAAGTGAATTCTGAATTACTACAAACTGAAAAGAATAACAAGTCTGTTCTAAAGAACCAAATTTTTTATATTAACTTATGGATCTATGACAAACTATTGACGCATGAAATTCTTGATATAATCATTCAAAATACAAATATAAAACAGTTCTCGAAGTTGTATCTTAAACTGTTCATGTATGATAAAACAAAGTTATTTTAAAACGTATTAATTTATTGCACTTTTTCCTTATAAAAAGATTAATGAATAAAATTCAAATATTGCTATAAAAATTAAATGTTTAAATAAAAGAACGAATTTTTTTAAAAAAATTAAGTAATATCTAATTTATCAACAATTAAACTAACCTTTTTCAACATTATCTACCTAATTCATCATTCTAACTTACCTAAATTCATCAACAATTAAACTTGTAATTAACTCCATAAACATGCAATTTCGGAAATAAATTTTATTTGCATCGAAGTAAGGATATTAAAAACGTATTAAAATATAATATTCTATGCATAAACGAGTAACTTAAACTATTGCCTGTTTAATGCTTACACTGAAAGAATAAAATGCCTCTACCTTTTCGGTAGAAATCCGTGACTGTCAAATATCACGAAAGTTAAAAGTATACGCAAAATCTGAAGAACAATTGGAGAAAGCGAACTATAATCATAATATTTCGCCAAACAATTCAAAGTTTCGCGGTTCTGAATTTTCAGTGCACAAAACAGAGAAGTGAAACTTGTGTAGAAAAGAAAGTTCATGGCAACCCATAACTTTTAGGCCAATATCGCCAAATCAGCATTCTGAATACCATAAACAGAGGCCAAGGTTGATTTTTATTTTAACTTCATGGTTCATTTTTAATACTGAATCACACATAAAATGGAAATAAACCTTTCCTTCATTCTTCTAATGCAGGACAGTAAAATTAAGACACATTTTATGAAAGCAAATAACAGAAATTAGAATTAACATATATAAGGAAGTTCAACTCGAATGTTAAGATATTACAATCGTTAGCAAAAGCTAACACATATTTCATTTAAATACAAAAGCATTAAATGATAGTCCAAATAAAACATCCAACATTCAGAAAAACTTACTATTAGATACATATTTACTGAAGTTATAATTTGTAAATAAACAAGTGAATAGACAAATAAAATTATTATTCACATTAAACTAATCATTTAAATTATGAATGTTAATTTAAAATTTCAATTATCTAATATAAATTGAACTTAAAACTTTAGATTCTATTTCGAACTAGCTACATTTGTTATCTTTAAAAGTAAAACTAGGAAATTTAAATTCTATAATTATTCGTTTAGTTAAAAAAAAATGACAATAATAATATTAATAACAATTATTCCCTATACTAAATAATCTAAGAGATTACATGATTGATTACCCATCAAATTATAAATAAAAAATGTCCAAAATCTGAGATTCTAATATAATCTTGCAAACTCTATTTTTATATACGATTATATAAATGTTTACTTTTATTAATCGCAAAAACAATATTACGAATTTGTATCTTTTAACAACAAATTTTTAACTTTGAATAAGATAATTTAAAATTTTCAAAATAAGTAGTACGCATTTATAAACAGATAATTTTAAGAAAGAATGTTAAATTGCGCTCGTATCTTATTCTAAAAATCCCAAATTTAGTTCTATATTTTACAGTTTTTGAACACTTTCAAACATGTCCCACGATGAAGTAATTTGTATCTAAAAGGGTAGGCATACTTCTGCGTTTCTCCAGAGAAAGATGAAAACCTACAAGTTTGTTTAAATATTTTTAAATAAAACGTAGTAATATATATAAAAATATATTTTTTTAGCGCACTTCAGAAGAAATTTTAACAATCTAAATTTTTGAAACACATTCTGATGGTTTTTTTTTTTCCTATATAAGGTCAAACAGTTGGATTTTAAATTATGTAATCTAAGTCTGAAAAACTTTTCAAGATAATTTCGGATTATTTTGAGCAAGTAAAGAAGAAAAAAAATTGAGGCACATGAATAATGACAAGTAACCAATAGATTAAATGAAAATAAAATGCTAACTGAAAATTCTCTCTCGGGTAACAAAATTTTTAAAATATACTTTCAGAAAAGAAATTGGTGTAAAATTTAACTTTTTTATGAACAGAGAGAAATCTGTTATAATATAACACTTCTGATTATATCCTTAAAATTACATTCTCTTTATTGACAAATGCAGTTTAATAGCAGGTAAACATAATATTTGCTTGCAATTATAAATATTAATCTGCAATTTTTATTGATGTGAAATTAATTTTGAAAGAAAACTCTGAATTTGGGTCAAGAGGCAAGGGATTAAGACATGACACTCCATTATTCGAAAATTCCGCACTACACTAATAGCACATAAGTAACGCCTAATAAATGTATGTAGAATCAATACAAAAACACTTCAAATTATGGTAAGTGCTATTCTTCTTATTTTTTAGCAGGTATACGGGCAGTGAATACAGTTGTTGTGTATTGAGAAAGTTGCTCAGGCAATAATAAGACTAGAATTGACTTCGGGCACACAATCTTCATTGATCATCAGTAGATATCAGTCTTGCATATAGAGAGCAAACAAAAGGATGTTAATAGCAAAGTCAAGAGCTCAGAATAAATTGACTCTAATTTGTTTAAATTAAAGAGGATAAGCACATCCATATGGCTGAACGAAACGAGTTTATATATCTCCGCTTCTTATCTTCAGAATATTAATCATTGGAAAAGAGGATGGTAATATGCAATCATAGACATGCTAATAGACACTCATGTATAAAGGAAATAATCACGAGTGATTACTTCACGATTCACTGGTTATTGCAATGGCAACTTTAGCCAATAATCAGAGATCAATTAAATAAAATTCTCTCTTAAGCAATTGGTAGACAATGCTCTCTTCAAACAGAGACAAATCGCATGTTAAGGATATAAGAGCTTCTAAGAAACAGGACTTTTTAAATATATCGCTTTTAATAAGCTGATTATTTTATCGAATTAACTTACGTACTTGGAAAGGAGTTTCATCACCATAAAATTTTAATTATTCGACTTGTTGGAATATCAAAAGCCACTTGAAACGTCAAAATGTTAAAAAAAAAAAAAAAATATATATATATATATATATATATATATATATATATATAATATATATATATATCGAATTAATTATATTAAAAAGAGTAACGAATATAAATGATCTTTTGAGGAATATTTATTTAATTACACAAAATAAAACAGAAATGTGTGTGATATTATATATATATATATAAACACACACATACACACAGAGAAAGTTTTGTGGATTATATTTTTATTAAACATTTCGCGCGCGACTTCTATCTAAATAGGTACATATTGGCAAGCTATAATTGAAATATAAATATTTTTTGATGACAAAAATTTTATTATATCCAATATTCCCTGCATATTAAACGCTTTTTTTACACGTATTTTTGAAGAATAAAATTTTATTATTCATTATAATGAATTTACACGATTTTAAGTATTAAGCGAAATAAATAAAACTTAATATTTTCGGCAAACACTTATCTCCAGAGCTTGAAAACTATCTCTCTCTGTTTATATATATATATATATATATATATATATATATATATATATATATATATATATATATATATATATATATATATATATATATATATAAAACTGAGCTTTTTTATTTAGATCCTCTTCCTGTACACAACGCATTTTCGGCATATAAGACGCAATTCCCTTATCAGACCTATTTTCTAAGGGGAGGGAGAGTGCGCATTATACTTTGGCCGGATACGATAATCGAGATGAGTCTCAAAAACATTAAAATTTCACTGATATAATTTAAACTTATACCATGCTAACATACACATATATACGATGAAATGTGAATTAAAAAATTAATTTGATAACTATATATTTTACTCACCTAAAACTCACTTAGTTGAGATTTTAAAACTGTTTCCGCGTTAATCTATACAGTTTCACAATCGAATAGAGTAAAGAAAATCTTTCAGGTTTGTAATACTAATGAGCTATTGCGGAACTGAAGGGGAAAAAAAAAAAGGAGTTTTGGAATAAACTCTTGGTTGTATACAAAAGAAATTAAGAAAAAGAAATCCGATTAGGTTCAAGAAAATTACAGAGTAAATAAAAACGCGAAGGAATTTGTTTTGAGTTTTACATTCATCGCCATTCAACTTCATTTTTTTGCCTTTATAATTCAGAATTCCACATAGATTTCTAACTTAACAATAGCTGAAAAGTTTACAAGATGGATTTGAAATCACCTCAAATGCCCTACATTTAGTACAATTCGATAACAAGTTTCTGGTAAGCGTTAAATTGTACCACTGTTGAAAGATCCAGAACTCAGTTTGCACTTAAGAAACAAAATGAGGTTGAAAATCACCTTTCAAGCATTAAAGGAATGTGGCTAATAAATTGATCAGATAAAATCCTTTGAGTCTTCCATCTAATTAGCCTGTAGATAATTATTATGCATATTTCGATAATGTTGTGATACGATATGAAATGAAATGATAATAAGCAATTTAATTACCGTAAATCGTCAATGACGTTTTAAAAATAAAATGTGGTGAAAAATATTCATTTCCACTTGATCCCTTCCTTGAACAGTAATTTGCCTTGAAACTATAATCTAAATTATTTTTTGTTGCATGAACTGTTGGTAATTTTTCTGAATAACGAAATGAATTACCGATGAGTAAATTGTCATAGAATAATAATAAGAGTGCTTAGTTAATACTTTTTAACTTCAAAATTTATTTCATTATTTTTTGAAAAACTCAATTTATTATAAATTGAAAATGTTGTACACAATTTTAAGGTTTTTGAATATTAAATATAATAATTTAAGTAAAGAGAATTAAATATATTTACTCTTTCATTTTATTGTAAAAAAAGTAAGTTTAAAAATACTACAAATTATATTTATTCTTCATAACAATAAGACTTGGAATTAAATTATGCTGGTGAATTAAGTTGGCCCAAATAAAGTCAATATATATATATATATATATATATATATATATATATATATATATATATATATATATATATATATATGAATAAGATTTTACAAAAAAAACTACAACTGATTGTAATGGTGTGGAACATATCTCGCAAAGCATTTAAAATTAAATAAATTAAGTCGCTGAAATAAAGTTTTGCATCAATTAAATAATTATAGATCAAACACACTTACCATGACGCTGGAGCAGCGATAAAAATTTACGGCAGATAAACAGAAACACTTTCAACTGCCGCCAGCCAATAACTAGCATTTTTCTGAAAATATGAAAATAAAAGCTCGCGACAATTTTTAAGGGTTTGAATAGAAGTATCCACGGAAAGATAAACGGTAGCGTTACCAAATGAATTAGCAGAACCCACATACGATTTAATGCGGCTGGAATTTTCGAATTGCTTAAAAGATGAAGCCAAGACATTTTTGCTAGCTGCGTGATAGGAAAGAATTCTTTTATGGAAGCTAAAAAGTCGAGTATCATTATGCAAAACATAGGACGATTCCTTTAAAAATAAACATCACATGTTAGTTAAGTAGAATAAAACAATCTTCATTTAAGAATATCATTTCATTCATCTTAAAGGAACTTTTGAGGTAATAGACTTGGAAATGATAATTTTAAAGGAAAATGTTCAAGGCTAAAGACAAATTTACTTAAAGTAATAATAATAATAAAAAAAAACTATGAATATTGTACAAGATAATGCACAAGAATAAAAGTGCGTCATTTCTATATGCACAAATGCAAAGCATCAAAAACGCAAAGATTTAATAAGTTATTGAAAAAAATCTGCATATAAAGTATCATTAAAAATTATTAATTTTTAGGAATCAGCTTCATGAAAATATGGTACTAATAGCTGCAATCAAAAACTAAAATGATTTTATTGTAAAGCCCTTGAAATTTAGCAATTTATAGTTCATAAGAACATTGGTACATATCACCAAAAATGGTATCACATTTTTGATTTGATTCCTTTTTTGAATTTTATTATCATAAGATGTCATGTACAAAGCCTCTAATTAGTAGAGCAACAAAGCATTTGCTTTGGATTAACCAAGTTAAAGGGTCCAACTGAGTTTAATAATAGTTAAAAAACGTTATCAATTATAGTTATTAGTGCGATGTAATATGGGCTATGTCAATATAGTATAACTTATATTGAGATAATAAAACTTTTCATGATCGATGAATATCGATATACTTCTACTGCTGAGGACACTAACGTATCAATTCTAGTTCAAAGGACAATAGTTAATAAAATTAAGATGGTTGTTATTTGAGCGAAAGCGCGAAAAACAATCTTTATAAAATTTGACAAATAGAAACACTTTTTTTTAATAGTTAAAGATGAAAAGTAAAAGCTATTGTACAAATTATAAAAGAATCGTAATGAGTTGTGAATAATCACACATAATTTATGCTCAGTAGCTGCAAGCATATATGCCAAGCATCTGGTGAGATGGATTATTAAGGTCACACCATATTGATTTATATTGAAGGCGCCTTCTTCGTTAAACAGGCGACAGTTACAACGCAAATCTGGAGTGAACTTAATTGTTTAAAACCAACAAAGTTTTGGGAAACCTCAGTTGTGAGAAGAAAAATTTGTTTCTACAGATCATAATCAGTAAGTTTCGAAGGGGAATTTTCGTAGTAATGAGATGGAAACATTAAAACAGTACAGATGTATCGCAACACGAATGAAGACGAGACATATTTCTGGTTATTCAAAGACAGAAAAGTTGATGTTATGGAATGTACTAACTTAGTCACGCGTGACTTCGAGATAGACCGAATCAAGTGAGAGTCGTAAATCAAGTTAAGCAGAACGAGGCAATATATGGACATTTAATGATACTTTTACTTTTTCCCATCTATTCTAAATCAATAGCATTCACTTTTGTTCTCTGTTCCCACAAATAAAAATATTAGCTGAGTTAATATTTATTTAATTAAATCAGGGCTTAAAGTAATATGAATAAAACGTACATATTAGGTTAAGATCATATTACTATTTTCCTAACAGTTTTTAGAACATAATTTTCACGCTGAGTTAAATGAAAAAATTTATATGAACATCAATTTTAAATGACAGCACATTATTTTTTTTGTTTTGTTAACTGACAAACTTATAAATACAATTAAATGAGTCACTTTTACTCAGTATAACAGATAATTTTAAGTATATTTTTGCCGAATTTAAATGTTGTAATATTGAAACAATTATAAAATACAGCAAACAGGCATATCAATTAATGATTTTAATAATGTTGATATTTAAATATATTTTTTATCTTGAAAATGAATCATAAAATTATTTTTAAATAAATCTTCAATAGTAATAAAAACAAATAATGAACTTCTTAGTTGTTGGTGTTACATAATGTACTTGAAGGCTATTGATAAAACATTTTAATAAATTTTAAAATTTATTTAAAAAAATAATATCTTTTAAATTTGAAAAAAAATAAGAAATTAATATTTTATTTTTAATAAATTTAACGACATTGAGTAAGCCACAAGATAATAAAAATATTAGTATATTAAAAAATTAAAGAGGGAAATCAGAAGTTTCATGAGAAATAAAATATTTATTTCTCATATAAAATTTCTTTCACACATCACACAGATATACATAATGCTCTTTTTAAAAATTCAGATACTTTAACTCCAACACAACTCCACAACTCCTTTTCTTATTCAATTTAAATTTAACATGAATATTTGCTCCAGCCTTTTTAAGACTAAAGTAGGATTATGATGTAAAAAATCAGGTCTAAAGTTCCGAAGTTTGATTTAAGATTACAATAACAAAATACATTCATAACGTTAGCACGCTGGAAATACAATATGCCAAACGTTCTTTCATTTTTAATAAATTAATCGGATTATAAACACTATATATACGTATACATAAGTTTACACAGTTATAAGAGGATTACACTACCAAACAAAGCCTCCGCATTAGATGTGTATGAAACAGACAAGTGAAGCATGTCGAAAACGGCAAAAATTATTTTCTGAGAACAACGGGAACAGGTGGTAAATAAAACAGCTGATTCCTCATTCTGCTCGTATGATCAGAGTTCATTGATACCAGACGGTAACATGATATCGCTAACAGTTCAAATTGAAGTTATTTGATGTGTTTTCTCGAACATTTGACGAAATTAATGAAACAATCATTTTGGGAAAGAACGCCAAAGAATAATTATCAGCATAGTATGGAAATTTTGGCATAATTGTAAAAATGTCTCAATTTTGTAATTATTTATTTGCACAGCATACCTACATGCAATAATCAATTAGTAATCAACAATAATTTATAGAGCAGATATATTTATATCGAAATATCTTTTACATTTATTTATAGAAACAAAAGAAATGCGTTAAATTAACTTATAATACACAGTTCTTTAAACAAACAAAGTTGCATTGACTGTTATTGATCAATTTAAATAATGGTAAAAAAATTTCGACATTTTATCAATGTGATGTTATACTTATAATAAACAAAACATTTATATTTTGATTCAGTTTTTAATATAAAATCATTTTGATTTTCTAAACAAAAAAATCGTTTAAATGACCATAATTTGCACTATTCAAATTTTTCAAAATAGAAAATATATATAACATTTTAAAAAAAGAAAACTGTGTGTTCCTCTTTTACATTTTATAAAAGTACCCAGAAAATGATGACATTGTCAGAAAAATAATTGCAAAATTTAATATTTTATAGAAATTTTCCCTTTCATTACACGTGATAGGGAACACAGATACAGAAATTCAACTGGAATTTATAATTTTAACAGAATTCTAAATCTCTTCAGATATTCCTACCCGAAAATGCTGTCGAATCCACAAGTTTTTTAACTGAAAGCAAGAGAAACTTAATGACCCAATGTAAAAAAAAATTAAACCTAGGCATAGAATTCTTTTTTATTCATAGATTTAATTTCTATACTTACATCACACTACAACGGTATAATAAATTATATGAAATATTCAATGAACAGAAGACAATTCCTTTCAATTTTGAAGGACACTATAGTTCAACATTTGAGCTAACAAACTTTCTTTTCTTTACCTTTCACATCATGACACCGTGGAGACACTTTGGCATTACTTATTTGTGACGCGCCTAGTTTCAACTGCACGATACTGTATGACTGAGTAAAGATCAGACTCACTACCTATTGGCTGAGATAAAACTTTTTTAGGCTATAATTGCTTTTTTGTTTATATAGAAGAGGCAATGGATCTATACTTTTCAACAGAAAGTAGTTCTGTATTTTTTGATATACATAAAATAAATCTTACATAAAAACAATTGCAAAATATATCATTGAAACAGTTTCAGAATTTTTATGCAATATATTCTTTGAAAAACATATATTGCATAGAAGCAGAAAAATAAAACAATATTTTTTTATTCGATGATTGGAAATAGAGCAAAAGAACTGCATTTAAAAGTTACATTGTTCAATTTAGAACATGCTTATTTATTAGTTACACTTAAAAAAAAAAATCCATGAAGATGATTTTTTTTTTCCATTTACTGTAATAAATATTTGAGTTGTAATATTTTTGAAATGATGAAGTAAATGAATAAAGTATTTAAGATAATTTTATCGTACAAATGAAATTATTAGCAAAATATTTCAGACATAATTAAGAAAAAATAGAATTCCGCAGAGTTTATATCGAAGCGATTTTAAGAATCTTCGTTATGCAAATTTTAAAAATTATGGAGGGAAAAAATTCGCAAAATTCCTTTTCAAAAAGTTAATATATATATATATATATATATATATATAAAGACACTGAAGGCAAGTCTATTTTCTAACAACAGCAAACAATGCTATGTTCCGAACACAGAATGTAACAACTTTCAAACAGAAAAGAATAGAATTCATTGACAAAAGACACTACAGAAATTATGTTCGCTTGGGTAACATCGATGATGCGACCTACGAAGAATAGAAACAAGTTAATTTGAGTCGGTATTTTCGGCAGTTAAAATTATTACTTTCTCCGCGAAAACAATTCGAAGACGTCCTCAAGCGTTTCAGAGGTAGCCGCAGAAAGTGGCAGTTATTACACAGGAATGGAAGAAAATCTGTGTTCCCTAATCACTAGCGCTAAAATTATGGTGGAAAGAAGTCTAATAAAAGTGGTTTTCCCAAACAAATTGCGAAGATGGTGACGTTGCATGACGCTGTTTACTTATTTCATGACTGGCTTTACGGCGAATTCTTCACGAGATTTTCCAATGATGTGATTCTTCCAAGTTCTTTCTTCTAAGAGACATCACATAAATTGATGAAGTTACGTTTAAAAAATCTTTTTACGAAACAGAATAAAATTTGTTGAGACAAGATATTTTTAGTTTAGATTACAGGACAAAAGAATATAATTTTGGATTCTGGAACAACAAACGATGTAATCTTAAGTGCTTTTATTCATTCTTATAAATTTTGATCGCATTTATTAATGTGTAAAGTGCAAAGTTCAACAGTAATTTCATTTCACCAACTCTAATGATGTTTCAAATAAAATTAAGAAACGACAATATTCACTGAGATTCTTTACAGGAGTTATTTTCAAAACCTAATATCTTACACGATGCTTCGTAGTATACAAGTAGGATAGTGTAAATCTTTCTGCGACGTCTGCAGCAAATCCTTTTCATTAATACTTTGTCGTGTTCCTATATAGCAAACGGGAAACCCCCAAAAAAACTTTTACGCATCTATCCAGATTTGTGTAAATTTACGAAGTAAAAATAAAACAGGTAAAAATTTCTTTTTGAATAGAAATTAGTAAATTATTTTTTTCCCGAAGGCTTCAAACTTACCCAAACTTGAAGCTTACATTTATCTCACAATGAATTGACTACCGACATCAATAGATTTAGTTTATTACTAGCGTAAATAATAATATGTTTTCCAATAATAATAAATATATATGTTTCCCAATCGATCAAAATGCAAATTAGATTTGTTTGAATTTGCGTATCAAAGTAGATTGCGATATAATAAAATGCACAAACGATAAAAAATGAACGCAGCTACTCCTACATATGTACTAACGAATGAAAAAAGCAATAAAGTATAATTAAACCATATTTCTAGAATAAAAAAAAAATATAAAAAAAAACTAAGGAAAAAAAAATCTCGTAAAAATAGAGCTTTGAGAAATTTGTTATCATTTTTATCATCAAAAAATGCTTCTCATACCAACAGCTCGGTCCACACCGATAACAAGCCTGCAACAATGTTCACCAGATTACCTAATGGGTGCCTGTCTAAAATCAGGAGGAAAAAAAAAAGGGTCACTTTTCGAACAATGAAATGTTCTTTATCAGGCGAAAGAATGGGCACCAACCGTCACGAAAAAGATGTACAGTTGATCACCGATGACCTCTTAGATTATATGTGAAAAAAAAAAAGAGAGAGAGAGAGAGAGGCAAGGTTAGACCTTCAAAAATAAACGACCGTAAAAATTTGAACCGGTTGGAAAAAGTTAAAAACGAACCACGGCAAGAATTTTTTAACGTTAAGTGGGCAAAATTCTCACATTTTTCAAAGACTAGTGACTATAAAAGTAGAGTCCTCCACAGTTTCACATTTTATTTATTTTTTTTAAAGGAAACTTTCGACTAACTGCAAACATCATTAAGCAAAGCACTGAACAAGATTTTGCTTTGAAGATTTAATCAAGAATTAGAAATGAAAGGAAATAATTTAACGAAGACATAAATCATATTTCATTGTATGATAGAATTTATAAAATCCACCAGCCACTTCATTAATTAACTTTATTACTTATCACAATATAATATGGAAAATTCCAATAAATTTAATTATAAACATTGCTTATTCAACATTTTACGAAGCACTAATGAGAAAAAAATTATTAAAAGGTATTGTATTTAATCAGTAATGGAAAGATGGAAATTTCCACTTCAAATCATAACCAAAGTATTGAGTGTTTACAATTAAATATATTCTAATTGTATAATTGAGTGTGATATTAAACACTCAAATAATCTAATCTAGGAGTTGATTGTGGGCAATGGTTTGCAATTAACTTTAAATTATAAGCCTAAATGTAACCTTTTACCAAGTGGAGAAAGTAACTAAAGAAAAAAATAATGAAAATAAATTATAGTGTAATAGAAAATTTTGCTATTATGTTCATAATGCATTCAATGCCGATAACATTATGAACACGCTTGTGAGATCTTTATTCTGCAATTCATTAATTTTGTTAAAAATACGACATCTTTATTAGCAACATTCTAATTTTAAACAGAATATGAAAAAAAAAAAAATACCTAATGTATTTTTGATAAATGTTAACGAATAGATATTTCTTATATTGTAAAGGTCTTGATGCTATACATATTTTCTAGTTACGATATAAATTGCAAAATTTTTTAGAAACCAATGTGACGGACGTAGTTCTTTTTTTTATAACGCCTCAAACGAAATTCTGATGAATTTAAATGCTAATCAAACAATGGTTATATATTTTATAGATGTTTTAAATTTTATATCTATTTGAAACATTAAATAAATTTATGTTTATAAAACCCATTTTATTAAATAAATAAAAATTAATTCGGCTTTTTAAAAATTAAAAAACAAAATTCAGTGTAGCAGCAAAAATTAGATAATAAGGGAGAATTTTCCTCGATTAATTTTCACTGTTTCAGCATACCTACATTATACTTTTGATGAATCGTTTACATTCACTTAGGTTTATAAATCCCTCTGAGTTCGAAAAGAAAAAAAATATTTCACTACAATGTACACAAATTATGTAACAAAACATTTAAAGAAATCCATCAAATGAAAAGGAAAAATTTAAATTAAAAACAAATATAGATTTAACTACCTATGAGTTAAGGTATAAAACTGTTACATGTTTTTATTCACAAATTGAAGAATAAAAATGTTACTTTGCATAGGAACATAAAATTTAATTAATATAAATATTTACGACAGTGATTTTTTTAGGCAAATCAATAATGATTAACTTAAATTTTCTCATATCACGTTCACGAGAAAGAGGGCAATACTAAAAAGTGAGAAATTTTAAATTCCTGTTCTGAGGGAAATAATGTTGGGCTTTAAAAATCATCAGCCGAGGAAACTAATTTATAAATATATAGCTGGGCTACACATCAAAATAATGATGATATAAAATACTCAGTGATTTAAAAATTTTCATATTTGTACAAAAAGATGAGAAGGTATTTATTTTTATCAATTCTAAGAAAAAAACAGGAATAAATTTCGGTATCAACATTTAAGATGTAATTAGATGTATAAGATCATAAATAAATTATTTTAAATATTTTGAGAAATTTTAACATTATAAAATTAATTTGGGAGTTAACATAATCAAATTATATCACAAAAAAAAAAAAAAAAAACATTATTTAGTGTAATTCTTATTTCATGAACAATTTTAAGTTAAATTTTGACCCTATTGTTGATATTTTCATTAAAATAAATCATATGAATTATATAAAACTAATAAAAAATATTCCGAATAAAATTTCAAATTTTTAAAAGTGAAATAAACTTACATCATCAATGGATAGTGATAAAATTTAAAAAAGAGAGAGAAGAATAAAATATATCATATTATGTGTGTGAATTTTAATAATATAAAAAATAAGGTCAAAGATAGGGTATTTATATTGAATTTTAAAGAGCACTCTATTGTAAGTTGCAAAGCTTCAGAGAATTTGATTAAAATTTTATAATAAAAACATAGTTTTTAAGTATATATTTTTGACAAAATATATTATGTTTTTCAATTTTTATTAATTATTTTAAGTTTCAATATTTTAGAAACATTTTTAAATCATAAACTAAATTTGTCAAAATCATTCAAAAATTATTGCAGTTCATTTTTAACACAGAATGATCGAATCGAACATAAGCAAAAATTGTATTATAAAAATAAATGATTCATAAGTTTTTTATTCTACAACAGTTATATTTTCTTCTATTTCTATCTATAACACACACATAGATATATCATCATATTTTTTTAAAACACAATGAACAATAAATTTTAACAGATATTTTGAACACTAGAATATTATTAAAAAAATATCTGCAAAACTATAAAAAGTCTTTCAATATATATATATATATATTTTTCCAAAGTGATACAACAATTAAATGTAGTGTAAACATAAAAACTTGCGAAAATTATCAACAGAAATAAAATAAATATTAACTTCCCAGTTATAAATTAATATATTATTTTAAATAAAAATATTATGATATACAAAACATTTAAAAACTAATACAAATAAAGTAAGCTCATAAAAATAATAAAACAAAAACTCACTGATAAATTTCCATATGGAATATCCTTAAACATGTTTATTAAAATGGTAATACCAAAAAGTAAAATGAAAACACGAAACCAACACAATAGACAGCATCCACTACACAACACTCTACCGCGCAGATGCAAGAGAACCAATACCTGTCAAAGGCAACAGGTGAGTGAGGATGCAACACAAACAGTAGGTCACACTTGAAAGCCAGAGGACCCCTTAAGCTTAGCCAAAAACAGGTTTTGGCCCTCAACCTGGCGGAACAATACGTGAGAAGAAAAAAAAAAAAAGTTCGATTTTCAAAAAGCTCTCATAGTGATAGTGATGGAACTTTCAACGGATTCTTTGCATTGGTAGTCATTTGAGGTATTTCGAGATGGGTAATATCTTCTCGATCTCCTTTTCCTGCTCAATTGAAACTGGGTTGATATGGGGGATGCCGTCGCGTCATCGATTCTGATCACGAACATGGCAGGATATTGCTAGTCACAGGTTAGATTTGTCATCAAGAAATATGACGTTTCCTTTTATTATCGAGGAGCGTACAGTATTTGTAATTTGTGAAAGCTAAGAGGGAAATCGAAATTTTTTTTCTCTTCCAAATATATATATATTTGGTTTCAAATGCATTTATAAAAAACTATCAAGGCAACGGTTATATCAAAAACAGGATTTTATAGTCCAAAATAAAATTCCAAATGTACCATAAATGCACTTTTTTTATAAATAATAATTATTTAATAAAAACTAGATTGGAAGAAAATCACAAAATGACATTCGAATAACGCTAAATAAAAATATAGTTTTGACTTCTAGTTTAAACTGCATTTATGTAGTTTAAATTATGGGATGTAGAATTACGAAATAAGGATTATCAAGTATATAAAATAAAATCTATTACTATTAAATTGATAATCTGATCCTATACACTTTCTTTCTTCATGAATAAAAATATATGGAAAGTGAGACTTTTCAAAAGATAAAAATATACTATGATCTCTGAGAAGAAAACATCAAAGTAATTGAGAAAGAGAGACTTTTTTTATACGAGGGTTACTCTGAAATTTTTGAGATACGCGCAGACGAGAATTTACAAAATAAAAATAACGGTTTAATTTTAAAATACAAGACGATTTTTTACTGACTTACTTCAACTTGTTTTGCGTAGAATAAATTTTAAACAGAAGAGAAAATGGAGTTGACGCGAGAACATTTTCGCGCTATGATTTTCTACAATTTAAAAGTAGGATTAAATCAAGAAGAATGCGTTCAACGGTTGCAATTAGCATTTGGTGATGAATCTCCAGCTCGTGCTACTGTATTCAGATGGATTAGAGAATTTAGAAGAGGTCGCAATTTTCTTCAGGTTGAAGAACAGACAGGAAGGCCGCCGTCGGCAGTAATCCCGGATAATGTGTCTGCCATACGAAAAATGTTAATGGAAGATAATCGCTGTACCTATCAAATAATACAGAAGGAACTTAACATTAGATCCACAGCCATACATGAAATCATTTATGAAGAATTACATATGAAGAGAGTAGTTTGTCGTTGGGTTTCTCATAATCTAACTGAGCACCAAAAAGTGTCAGAATCAGTAAAGAAACTCTTAAATTGCTAAATGATGGTGGCCACCGCATCATTTCTAAAATTGTAACAGGTGATGAAACGTACATACCGTTTTTTGACGTTCAAACACGTCAAGAAAGCAAAGCATGGGTTTTTGAAGATGATCCCACGCCGACAATGGTGAAAAAACGCGCACTGAAAAAAGTGATGTATGCCGTTTTCTTCAGAAGTACGGGATTGGTCAAAGCCATCAAGTTCGAAGGACAGAAGACAGTAACAGCAAACTGGTATACCATTAAATGTCTTCCAGAAATTCTACAAGAACTGAATGTTAGGGGACTAATGCTTCACAATGACAATGCATCTTCACATACAGCCGGATTCACAGTTGAGTTTCTTAAGCAAAAACAAATTAAAGTGATCGAACATCCACCGTATTCACCTGATCTAGCTATGTGCGACTTTTAGTTATTCTTTAATCTAAAACAGAACTTACGTGGACGTCATATTCATTCAGAAGAAGAGATTGATGTGGCTATGAATGCATTTTTCATCTATTCCAAGAAATGAATGGTTTGAGGCATTTAATCTGTGGAAAATTCGCCTACAAAAGTGTATTGATGCTAGAGGAGACTACTTTGAACACACCTAAAATTTTGTAAGTAAAACTTTAGAAACCAAGTTGTATCTCAAAAATTTCAGAGTGACCATTGTATTCTAGAGCTTTCTTCAATTACGATAGCATTTTATATCTTCATATAACATCATACTGGTGAAAGTGATGTTATGTTTCTCACTTATATAAGGTCAAGTGGGAAAATCCTTTTATATAGTAAATGTATTCCTTTTGGTCAAAAGCCAGCACTTTTTTTGAACTGCATAAGCATTTATATAATTTTGGTAGTTTGCAATATTCGATATTTATAGTTAATCAGTAAATTAAATAAGAAAGTTATGTAAAATATTAAATAAGGTGAAAATATATGAAAATTTAATTTCATTAAGTACATATCTATAAATTTAGATTTTTAATTTTTTTAAAATAAATACAATTTTTCAATTATAAATTTTCCAGATAATGCAAAATTTGGTTCAGATTTGGCGAGCACATCATGATGTCCATTGAACCGTGGTTTAACAACCCCTGATTTTGATTATTTAAATTCTGCACGCGTTTTTATGTCTAACTCTTTTCTAAATTAATTAAGGTTGATATGAGTATGATTCAGCTATAATCACAACACTTAATATCTTTATATTAGTTTTCCCCCAATTATTTATAAATTCTAATTAACGAAGAAATGTAATAAAAATAAACGAGTTCCTTCAATATTCTCACACATGAATCAAAAATTATTTTCGACAAAGGAAAAGAAATATATTTATGGAAGTTAAATATCTTATTTTCTAAGCTTTTTTGCCTTTATTTTATTTATCTATTTTTTAATTTCATTAAAAATTTATCTTTTCTATATCACAATAATTTTCTTTCTTATCAGTTTCAGAGATAAACACAAATTTTTACGAAATATTCCAAAGATTTTTTTTTTTTTTTTAAATTTTTCATAACTAACAT
Source organism: Latrodectus elegans (assembly GCA_030067965.1). NCBI lineage: Eukaryota > Metazoa > Arthropoda > Arachnida > Araneae > Theridiidae > Latrodectus > Latrodectus elegans. Next base: position 37,574,884 of record CM057815.1, read on the forward strand.
GTGTTATTACTTTTTAATGATTTGTTGTTAAAATTTGGATATAGGTTCGTTATTGAACATAATGTGCTAAAATTGAAAACAGATCCTTTTGTTTTTCATAAATATATTCTACTAGCTTTGAATGACTATAGAATTATTTTCTATTTTGAAACAGATTCATTTTCTGGATTAATGTACCAAAATTTTTACATTTGGAGGAGGAAATGTTTATACCAAGAAGGCTAATTAACTGTTATTACTATGTGAGGAAGTATATATAAGCACTAGGCAGTGTTCTGTTTACAAAAGTGCAACAGATATTGGAAAATATCAAGAAATATTGTGTGTAATTTTTTTCTTTTTAAATTACAAGATGGTAAATTGTAATTTTTAGATGAAATAAAACAGAAAAACACAATGTAGAATTCCTTTTTATAAATCCATGCCCAAATGTGAGATTCGAAACAAAGAACTGTTGAATCGAAAGCCAGAGCGTTAACTATTCGGATGTTAGTTCGTCATCATAATTTGCAGATTCCCGTGAAATCGGTTTATTCCGATCGTGATACTCAATTCCAAAGAAAATGGGGAAATTATTGTAAATTCATTCTTGGCGTGAAGCGGGTAGCTGAATACAATGAGAGCATACACTGCTGTTTAATAGTTCGTGTTCTTTTTTCACTCTTAGCTTAAATGTTAGCAGTAGTTACGAATAAATTAATTATATTTGCCACGACGAAATTAGCCATAATGTCCAAAAGTTACCAAAATCAAATAAACCGCCTATCTTCTTAATCATGAGAAAAAAATGACAATGGAGTGGATGACTGTTATGCCATTTTAAAAATATGGGAAATTAAAATCATTTCTAAAAATTCAGTCATATTTTTATTTCTTTAAAATTTTCAATTTTTGTCATAATTATGAACAAATTAATCGAATATAAAACATACAAATAATTAAAAAAGAGATTAGAATACAATAATAACGAGAAGAAAATTGATTTTCAAGCCTCATTTCGAGAAAAAGCTATACGATACTTATATACTGCAACAAATATTTGGCTAAGTTTTTTCTGTATAACCAATTTTGATCAACTGTCTTCAAAAGCATTGAATATCCCTTTCTGAGATGGTCATTTTTATAGGAAGAGAAGATATTTATAGTAGTTCGGAATCCACACACTTTAAATCATGGATTAGCACTAGTGTCCAAAACATGATCTTTGGGCGACTAGTAAAAGAACCAATTTTATGATGACCGAACATTTGACAAAAACAATTATCTTTTATCTCCTAAAACCAATACACTCAAAATTTATTTTGATAAAATATAATTTAACTTTTATAATTTAATATAATTACAGTTCGAATTTAATTATCAGGGTTAAGAAATAGTCCTAAAATATTCTTTAATGAATAGTTTATGACTATTTCTTAATATTATTATTTTTAATAATAATAATTCACCCATATATTCTTAATTGATTTCTCTATTTCAATTCATACATCACATGTAATATTATTACCATTATAAAAATATTTCCTATATATGTGTGTGTGTGAAGAAAAAATTGCTTTACAGTAATATAATTTCTGCAATATATCGATGATGGATTATATTTAATATATCCATTACCATATATTTCTTCATTAATTTATTTAATTCATAACAAAAATGAATGAATAACTTATAGCTTACGTTCTATCAATTCATCTGGAATGTAATCATTCGCATAATAAACCGTGAGCACGAATTCAAATTACATTCAACTCAGAACGCACGTCTATGACGTATCTAGAGTGTTTTCGTTATGAGGCAGCGCCCGGCATTTGTCGAACACAATAGTGTTTTTTTTTTTTTTTTTTTTTTTTTTAAATAAGACCAGCTTTAGGCTAAGGGCGTCTACGGGAAAATAACAATGCAAATATAACAATAAACATTTCATAAAGGAATGAAATAGAAAAAGTAAATAAAGAAAACTATCTGGCGAAATTACGGAACAATCTCTCTTAAAAAATAAATAAATAAAAAATAAAAAAAATAACGAAATTATCGTGACAAGATACATATCACGATTATTTTTGAATTGAAATGCTTTCAATGAAAAATATATGACATTGGATTAAAATTTTATGATGTATTAGCTTGATGGTTCAGATAATTATATATGTCAAACAATAAAAGACATTTTAAGAATAATTGAAAAAAATTATTGGATTGAAAAAAAAAAAGTTCTCCCATTTCATAATGTGATTTTAAACATAGTTGCATAATAGGTTATATACATCAGGGCCAACAGACTAGCGTCGCTTTAGATTTTTGTCTAGTAAGTTATTAAAACTGTCTACATTTATCTTAAGATGTCAAGTACTTTAAAATTTGAAAGCAATATAACAAATGATATTGATTAACACACAAATCATTTTCCTTTTCTTTCAACATCTTTCTACATAACCCTGAGAAACATCGAGTTATAATTAATTAACATATTTATTTTATTAAACGACTGTATATTGCTGAGTCAAACTATATTATTCTATAAAAAAAATCCCCACTGACGAAAATTTTCTATCATTAGACTCAAATATATCTCCATATTTAAAGTCTTTAAATAACTAAAACTGTATTTCTACTTTAACTTTAAAAAATAAATAAAATAATTAAAAAATGAAACTATAAGAAGTATCTTAAAAAAAACACTTAAAATTATGAAAATAATGTGAAACAAAAACAATAAATTAAGTCTTTTCAGAGTATTGTGGTTTGGTGAAAGTATTAATATCACATAATATTACTGGCAAAGATTAACTTCCGGTTTCTGTGACACTCTTTCATGTGAGTTACAATAAATCGTAGATTCTCAGGTGCGTCCCAGTTTTCAATAACAGTTAAATATTAACGTTTCAATTGTGCTGAGTTGTAGATTAAAAGTAGGTTATTCGATCCATCATAGTTATTTTAATAAAAAAATCAAAATTAATGTTAGTAGTAAATTTAGATAAAGGAAGTTATCGCAATTATTAAAGATTAAGCTATGAGCTATAATTTAATAATATATACGTAAATAATTATAAAAAAATAATTTATTTATAAAAAAAATGCACATAAATGTGAAGTGAAATTCTTTTATAATCTTAACACACAGCTAACAAATATTACATAAAATCGCACTTGTTTAGATTATATTTCCTAGCCGAAACAAACTGAATAAAAATTAAATATTTTAAGTAAAATTAGATATTGTTATCTAAGTAAAAATCATTCAAAATTAATATTCTACAAATATTACGGTTTTGAATAAAAATTACATTTTTAGTTTTTTTTCCTGTACGTTGAATGAATTTGAGCCAAATTTATTTTAAGTCTTTTTTTATTATTTTTGTTAATATTTATTATATTAAAGTTTTCTTTTTCAGTTTAAAGTAATTTAGGGAGTTAACCTTTTACTGCACTTAAAATTTTACTGGATATTTCCTAATATAAAGACAATTGAATTGAGTAATCATACACCGTATTTGAAACGATAAACCTAAGTACTAAATTCTAACGACAGCTTTTTAAAGATTTTACTCTTTTCTTCCCCGAAAAGCACTTTCTGCTTCATGGAAAAAATGGCAAGAGAGCAATTTTTCAAATTGACCTCGAGGCAAATCTACGACAATTGACTGCTCAAAATACGTTCAACTTCAATTCCAGGCAAGTCATGGTCGCAAATTACCAGCGAAAGTACAACTGCGATTTCGGAAAGCTTATAAAAGCAAACACAACTATTTAAGGAAAAAAAAAAAAAAAAAACCAGTCGATTTGAATGATTCTTTTCATTTCGCGGTGAATTTTTCAAGGAAGTCATTTTAGATAAACAACCTCTAGACGTGAAGGGAAAATAAAAATTTAATAGCTTGTAGGGGAAAAAAAGAAGTAAAACCAAATCGAAACATGTAAAATTAAATGCAATTTTCTTTTTAAAATCCTCGGTGTGCAATGGAGGAAATGTTACTGATTTAATCAAATTTAAACATAAATGGTTAAGAAATATGACGAATATTAATGGAACATAAATTATCGCAATTCAATAAAAACAGTGTTTGTCAGTTAACGTCAATAATTGAAATTTGCTTTCATGGTGCATTATTATTATTTATAATAAGCAATACACAAGAGGAAATAATAAAAAAAAATAATTAGAAAATATGAGGGAATTTCAGTTTGGTTTTATTGGTTAATTTAAGTACCAAGCACCATTAAAAAAATCTAGCTACTGAATTATGCCACATTGAAGTATTTATAAACACATCTAAAAATAATTCCCAATAACAGATACGATAGGCAGCATTAAGTTCCATTTTTATTTTGAAATTACCGAAAATTGTTAGTTAAATTTTTATATTTTAAATTATAAAATATATTATCTTTGCTATATATATATCACACATCTTTTTTTCCAACCAATAAAAGTAAAGTGAATGACAATTGATGTTCACCCCTTTCAGTGTTTCAAAATAGGTAGTCAATTCTACGAAAAATTACATATTGTTATGAAACTAATGAGTCCAAATTTTGAAAACAAACACACTTAATTAACAAAGAAACAAGTTCACAAAGGAGTCTCATATCTGCGGTTCGCTAACAACTCAATCAATACTACGAAGAAAACGCAGCTTCTCAGACTGCTCCTTGCACCAACCGTCTCCCTACTGACCCTCCCCTTCAAAGGTTCTTGAAATCGAAAGTGCTGAGTATGAGACATGACAATATTTTGAAATAATGTATCGATAAAAGATATTTTAAAAATATCAATAAATTTGTTGTGCACAGTGTATTATATTCATTTTAACATATTATACATGGTATGCGATAAATTTATTAATTTTAATATTTTAAAACTATGTTGAATGATAAAACAAAATTAAATTTTAACTTAAGTTTATTTAGATCATTAGTTCTTCATCGATAGTTTAGAAAACATAAGATAATTTTAAGTGACTAATGTAAATTAGTAACTAATGTTATAATGCTTAAATGACAAATGATAAAAATTGTTACGCGTTAACTCATTACAATATCTATTGGATTTAATAATTCGTTATAAATTAGACATTTTATCACACTGTAACACTTCTGAGATCATTCAGATGGTAGGGAAAGTGATATTACCAGGTTTGTGGATGCTGGTGTGACGAAATTCTTTGAATTTTCTGTGTTATAAAACTGCAATAATCCTTTTTATAGTTTGTTCCGCGTGTCAACTTTATTTACTGATTATTAAAATTTAATTTATAGGTTATAAATGGTTGCATATTGAAATATTTCCAGATAGTTTAATTACATTTATTCTCAAGAAATAACATTTTTCAGTTTAATTTTTTTTTTTTTAACATTTTGGGTTTCTTTCCTGTGTTGGAACCCATTTTTTCTATCATTAAATATAAAAAAGTTTATTTATGAATATAAATTATCCACATTATTCATTTAAGGATTTCACTTAAACCTTTGGAATATATTTACTAATACATTTTATTTATTAATTTAATTATATTTACTAATACATACATTTTGAATACATAAGATGTCTTATCAAGGTAGCACAGAAAAAATCTAATTCTACTCAAACAGATTTCTGATTCAGAATACATTAAACAATAAATAATTATGCATATTTTTTCACACATTTTCTTTAGCATTTTTCTCGAAAAATAAAATCCCATAATGACTTTTTTTTTTGAGAAAAATGCTTTAAATAATGTGATATACATATCCAATCTATGAAAAGTTGCATTTATAAGGGACATAAATATCAATTTTTTTACAAGCTTAGATAAGATGTTCAAAATGTCCACCTTGTAGATCTAAGAATGGTTAATCACACAAGTTCCTAACGCTGTGTCCGCAAGAATACTTTCATCACTGATTGCTCCTGAACGCCCATTATGCTGATACCGACACTACGTTTTATCTTAAAGGAATATCATCTAAGAAATCATTTAATCTATCCCCGGGAAAAATCAAATATAAATATCACATAAACTTTTTAGGCAACAGGACGATTGCCTAACATACCGCCTCACGTATGTACAGATGAAAGTCTTCATAATTTAAAGGCAGGTTCCAAGCAGAAAAAAAAACCCTAAATACTTAAACTGTTACCCCAGAGGCATATTTCTCTTGGGGGACATTTTTATCGTACCTTAGTCGCCATTAGTGGACACGACAGACCTCCGGTTAAATCGGGATTCCAGCTTACTACCTCTCGATAATGAGAAAGACACTTTAACCAACCGCCCCACCGTGGCCTCCTGTCTCTCATGGAATAGGGAGAGTGTGTCGGAGCGAGAGGAACAGCATGGGTGTGTGAAAAGACGAGTGGTAGCGGAGGTACCGCTTCCAGGCGATGGAAAATACATGTGTTTCGAATAATGTAAAATGAACCATCTAAATTTATGTCTGTGTGTATAATTAATGTTATGATTTGTTAATGTATAGTAAATCTGTCATAAAAAAAGAAGATATGTTGGTATTACTGAACGATCCTGGAAACGACAAGTTCGTGAAAATCACAATATTTATAAATTAATTTTTTAAAAATAAATCGTAAAGCTTAATTTATTGTTTTATGCCTCAAAAGTATTTATGATAATCTGTGACTTTGCAACAATAACGACGTGAATATTGCTCACACTGACGGTTCCTCACATTATATCTTATACTAGGCGAGCAGGTGAGCTGTGCATTTCACATCATTTACATAACTCGGTAATCGCAATAAACTATTGGAAAGTAGATTTGAATTCTAACTATTCAGCTGACAATTTGTTTTTTACCATTAATTTCTGGATGAATATTATAAATAAGTATTATTTTAAGCAACTTAAGTTTTATTAGCCTTTTTGCTAGACATATGGTAGACTGGTGGGTAAAGGCATTCTCTCTTGTGTTCATGGTGTCTTCGGTCACTGATTCAGCTGAAGTTTGTCAAGTAGAAAGAGTTCGTCTATATTAATAATTCTATGGAGTCACTATAAACATTGACGCCTGTGGTAGGAAGCAATATCAGGGTTCATTGAGCAGAAAGGTAGAGTGGTAATCATTAAAGCTGCTTTAACTCTTTGGGGCCAAGATAGGTTCATCTTAAACTTGGATTTTAATGCACAGTTGGAAATATTATAACTCACATTGAAAAGTTAAAGTTACATAGTCATACATTTTATAATTTTATTTAGTAATCTGTGAGATTAGGATTTTTATTTTCTTTAAAAATAGGTACCTTAGAGTTAAAGGGATAAAATGAAGCGATTTCATACGGGCTTAATAATCATTCAAAAAGTATCTAAAACTATTTTTCTATAATAAACATAATAATCAAGAAAAAAAAAAACAAACAAACAAAAAAAAAAAAAAAAAAAAAAAAAAAAAGAACATTATATCGTTATATATTTGGAAAAAGGAAAGGAATAATAAAAATTACAATCATTAAAAAAAAAAAAAAAAAAATTAACATTAAAAATAACACATTTTTTACCCGACAAAAACACCATCGCAGGAATTAAATCTACCTAAAAGTAAAAAAGAAAGACCTTCGTAATTATCTCATTAATTTATTATTCATATCAATAATATAAGACAACTGATTCTTTTGTGAGTGAGGGTATTCCATTTCATTTTCTTATTGCATTTATTAGAAAAAAAAAATGAGATTAAGTTACAAGGAATGTCTGTAATTTCATCATAATTAGGATATTAACCTCAAATATTAAATCTTAGTGAGACACACGTGTTAAGATAATGCTTGTCATGCGTTGTTCAGTCACACATAAAATGAAATTTATTGGAGTGAGGCAAATTAAAATAGGAAAATGTAGATATACTAATGCAAGTCGGTTACTGCACTTCCTATCTATCAAAATAACTTGTAAAACTACTTTATCACGACATTTTCCTAACCACAAGGTGATACAAAAAATAATAATTACTTTATCGCTTGCTGTTTACTTATGTTAATGAAATTTATGTAGGACGAAAAGAAAGAACTTTAATGTACTAATTTTAACATTAAAAATCCCTACATAAATTACGCAGTTATGACTAAAGTAAATATTAATCGTAAGCACAAAATAAAAACGATTTATTGTTTCGCATGACAAATATTTTCAATGATTTCCGTAGGTCTCGCCATGGTTTAATGGTAGAGCCAATCATTGGAGAGAAAATAGAATAATGGTCAAACCCAGCCAAACAGTAAAATGGCTAAAATCGAACTCAGCCATTATTAAATAAAGATACATTGCTTTTAACATTTATTTCTTCTTATTCATGTGTTGAGAAAGGTTAGCACTTTCCCGAGATTCCTTCTTCGAAATAAGTGAATGGCTCACTATCTACAAAAAGTCGGTTAGAACAGCAATAATGTGTTTTGTATATGCAAAGAATATTAACATGTCTCACAATAGTTTTTGGTTGCAGACTATTATGTACCTGGAATCAATATTTGAAAATTCTAGATAGAGAAAAAAATGGTGCCAAGCAACACAATTTTTTTGGCCAATCACAGAAAACTGTTAATTAAATACAACTAGCTTTTAATAATATGTTATAATTTTTAATTTTTATATTTAAAAATAGCGTTTTTATTGTTAAAATAATGAATTCATAAGCTATAAGGTCAGTTGTTTTTTTAAAGTAAATTGTGCTCTGTTCAAAAAGTTTAAAATTTTAATAAAAAATTCTAATCAAAGTCCGAAAACTTTAGAAAATGAAGGCATGTTCGTAAGATCACTTAGTATGCGATAAATACATTTTTTTACCGTTTTGTTTTTATTTAAAAATTTTTAATTCCTACTATAGCCAACTCAGAAAGTTGAGACAAATTATTACCATGTTTTATTTGGTTTGCATATATATATTTATAAGATATGGCAAAAAATTGAATTATCTATTCACATTAATTTTAATTTTTTGAAATGTTTTATAAGAATGCTTAAAAAATAGCAGTAAATCAAACTAATCTTATCAGTTTCCAAAAGGAACAAATTCTTAAATAGTAAGTAGAGTGATTAAGTTTTATTAAAATTCAGCGACGTAACGGAAGATATACCTAGGCTTACTAAAATCTGTGAATGAAATGCATTCTTGACGCGAAAAAAAGAAAAGCAACCGGAAATTGAAATTTACCAAATGGAAAAAAATAGGTTCGATAATCCGGCTTATGAGTAAGTGCTTTGTCGGAGAAAAACATAGAATATTACCTAACAGAAATATTTTATTAATGTTTATTTAATATAATTTTAATACTTTATTTCATTAAAAAAAACACTTTCAGATATTTTTATTGCTGGAAATCACACAATTTCAAATCTTTTTCTTAATAATAAAAATATTAAATATGGGAAATAAAGGAATAAGCCATGTCATAAAATCACACACATAATAAAATTGAGAATGGATTAAAAAAAGAAAAAAAAGTATGAGAGATTCAAAATTACATTTTCTGATTAAAACAAACGCACTTTTAGATACTTAATAATTTGCGTGATTTACGCAGAAATTATTTATAGTATCCAAATATGTTAGTATGATGGAGGAGACCCAATAACGGTCTTGGATGCCATTAATGATAAACACTTTTCTCTATTCTTTTAAAGCAACATAAACTTAGTCACATACCAAACGATCCAGAAAGTTTATTTTTAATGTCTCTAGTAGATTAACCTCACTAGAGTGCCTGATAATGACATCAATGATTCAATTAGAAATTGCTTCAAAGTATGTTTAATTTTTATTTAAAGTATGCTTTTGGAAAGAAGATATAGTTATTTTAGATTGTCTAGTAAAAAATCAAATGTTTACACAAATGAGAAGTAAAAAGGGAAAATTAATGAACAGAAAGAAGTATTTACTAATGTGTGATTTAAAATGAAGATATATTATTTACATAAGTTTAATGGTTGATAAAAAAAAAGTCGAAACATTCAAGCTTATTGAAATTAATATGTTCTCTTTGATATTATATATTATTATTTGATTTATTATAACTAAATTTTTTCTCTTTTAATATTTAACATTTGATTATTATTTTTCATCCTCTAAATTTATTTGAAATTTACGTATGTACAATAACAGGTTCATATTTTCAATAATCTATATTATATGATTCACCAAAACGTAAAAAATATTTTTTCAATTAGCAAGAAATTAGAAACTATGAAATAAGATAGCAAATCTCAAAGTGAATCAGATTCAAGTGAGGGCAAAACTGACTTATAATCTGAATTGATAAAAAGTGATTTTTAATTTATAGAGCCATAGAAAACAGCAAATGTTGACTCAGTTTTATATCTATATATAGGAAGATGGTTGATAATTGAACAGTGTAAATCATGAATCTAAATATGGATATAAAGACGAAAAATAGAATTGAGAAAAAAAAAACGTGTTTTAAAATGTTTTGTTAATGTTCTTAAACTTTATACAAGATTCATATAAAACATTCTTTAACTTCCTAAGTTACATAGAATTCAAGTTTTCACATTAAAAAGTGAAGCCGTCAGCACAATTTTGAGAATGTTCTCTGCGAATAAGTTTAAATAGGACTAAAACAGGAATACACGAAGTCCCTGTTCATTTCCTGTAAAACTCATCCAATAAGTCTTAAAATAATGTGTCATTTGCACGCCATTGAATCGTAATGAAAGGATGTGCGTGCGAGACTACAAGGCATACATTTCCATATTTTTGACACGCTTTTATGCTATTATATATGAAGCGAGTTCATTTTATCCCCACAAGGACAAAAATAAATACATAAAAAAATTGTATTTTAATTTTTATCCACGCCCATATTACGACTAAATTCTTTCTTTTTAATCCATTAGAAAATTATCAGAGATTTTTAATAACATTCGTGCAAATTTTTAATGAAAATTTTTAGAAAATAAAAAAAAAAAAAAAAAAAAAATTAGTAACGAGTAAATAAGAATAGTATTTTATAGTAGGCACTTAGGTAACCATTTATTGCAAAATTTTTGTAGCATAAATACTGTCATTATATTTTAATACGAATTATGACAGATATGATACTTACAGTCATATTTTTCATTAATAAGTAAAAGCAAATTATTGTAAAAAAATTCATTCATTTTGAGTAAATATTTTTTCACAAACTAACTAGCCAATCAATTTTTTTTTCACAGTTGTTTTAATTATTTTTAGAAGCAGTTTAATTCTACAAGGTTTAGAACAATTTAGTTTCATTAATGAGTTTTACAATAAAATAAACAAATAAAAAAATGAAGTGCCAAAATAGATTATTCCTGTCAGAATGTTGGTTATTATGTTACGATTGCGAGCTGTTATATTCAACATTTTAGCTCTCGCATTATATATTTTATAAGAAAGAGCACTTAACCAACTACACAAGAGAATATGATTTAGGAAAATCAATTTATTATTCGCTTCCGTAACATTATTTTAATTCAATCAAGAAATTCATTATTCTTTTAAGGGAATAAAACTGGTAACTCTTCTCTGTAAATATATTTGAATTTTTTTTTAAAAAAAAGTATCTAATCAAAAAGAATTTTTTTTTAAAATTGTTTTTGCGAAATTCATCGAATTTAGTATATAATCGAAAATTTGATTTTTTTTCTGCCAGTAAACCAGTTTTTATCCAGAAAGATTAAGATTATTGAAGCCTCGCATGAAAAATGTCGATGACTTGAGCTGTTTCGCGTATTACTAACTCAATAATACCTTCGATATAAAATTAAGCCTTCATTCAGGAAAGAAACAAGACGAAGAGCGATTATTTCCCCCGTGCAACATAAACAATTTATTGATCGCGCATAATTATACGATATGAGATTTATTATAAGGTTATAACGTTATTTTAATGAATGTTTAGAAATTCATAATAATAAATTTTAATAATATATGAAAAGAAACATTATTTGTGAAAGAAAATAAGATATAAGTACGTAATTTTTTCGAACTTAACCTTATATTTTCTATAGATTTGATGTATACGTATTACAACAATTATTAAATATTAAGAATTTTTTTTAAAAAATATTAATAAAATGAATGCATTTTATGCTTTTCTCAAATAATTTATTAACTCTTTCATTGTAATTAAACTACAATAAGACTTTCATGTTAATTTTCATGCATTCATATAATCAGGAAATTGAAATGCCAGGAACTTAAATTTCTTGGAGACACAACCTTTATTCAAATAAAGATTACAAAACTCACATTGCTGCGGAAAAAAGGCAATACATCTTCAGACAAATAAAACTAACTAGATATAAATGTATTTTTGTCTTAGATAACCACCGACTGGGCTAGACGCGTGAAATCAGTAATAGCTTTATCAACAAAACACCTCCCAAATAAAGTCCAGACAAAGCTCACGTACTCGAACTCTTATCGCCGTCCCACTGACCGAAGAGAATTGCCCATTTTAATTAACGAGCTGAAAGTTTCGTTAACTAATAACAAACAATGAAGAGACAGTACATCACATCTTTTTTTACAGAAATGTATACAAAGAAGTTCCTTTAAGGAAGCTGTAGATGCCTATTTGAGCAACAGAGCAAGACGAGAACTTCACGCGTAGATATCAGCAATTGAAATACAAAGGTTGCCATTTCTTATTTAGAAGCTCTTTTGTTTAAAAAACAAAACCTTAAAATAGATACTTTATAAGCGACGCCAAAGAGATTAAAATCGTGGGAAAAATGTATATTGCATTCTTTTATTTTGAAACAATGGGTTAGATAAATATAAATCAATGGAACGTTTAAGATAGCAAGATACCAATCATCCTAAAAAGTGAAATTAAATTAGATGAGGATAAATTATTTATTAACTAATACGAACTACTTTAAAGAGAGACACATAAGGTTACAAAGAACACAATTTCTCTATACAAATTAGAAAAGCTTAATAATATAAAATAAAATTTCAACTGATATATAGATTTACTTTAATAAGGTGTATCATTAAAAAATCTTTTTCTAGATTATTTTTGAAAACAACTAATTTTAGAATTTAATTGATACTAAAAAATTTTAATATTTGTTTAATTGATTTTTATAGTACAGTTAAACAAAAATAATGGTATAACTAGTACTGAATTTCGTGTTTGCCTCTAGGAAATTTTTAAAAAATGCTTATCATTTAGTGTAAATAATTGGGATATTTTGCATCAAAATTTGGTACACAGTCCCTTATATATATATAAAGTTTTTAGTATACAAACAGCTATTAACAACATCAAAAAGCTTGTATTCTAAAATCAAAACCTTCATCATAAATATCGCTTTTTTTAAAACCTTTCCGAAAGAATATCGCTTAACATTCGATATTTAGTAATTCTCTATGATAAAAATAATGCATTTATTTATAAGGAAAGAAATATGATGCAATGTTAAGAAAAAATATTGTTTTAAAATAATGATATAAATTTAATAAATGAAATACAGTATCTAATTTAATTCCAATATTAAAAGTCCAATTCAAACGTGCTTATTTTAAAGCGATGGTGTAAATACAAGATGTGAGAAAGACTGGGTATCATGTTCTGCAATAGAAATTAATTGATTACGAATATTAAAATTATGAACGCTCAACTATTACCTAAAAGAAAAAATGCGGAAAAATACAAAGAAATCGTAAAAAAAAAAAAAAAAAAAAAAAAAAAAAAAAATGCGGGGAACAAGAAATAAATATTTTTTTATGACGAACAGTATGTTTTAAAATTTTTTCTCTCATTAAATACAAAACAAATTAGCCATTATAATAAACAAAAATTATGCCCATAAAAATTATTTACAGTAGAACTTTCTTTCAATGCTCTTCATTGTTTCAGGCGTAGGACAACTTTGAAAAAAAAAGTGTGGCAGGTTCGATACCATCCACTGTTGAATAATGGGAGTAGAATATTGACATTTTTTCCGGTATGCACTCACTACAGGATGCGTGATCGGGCGTTTTCTAATCTTACTCTCTTGGCACACATGCAGACGACACATTATTCAAGAATGAAAAGCATTCCCTAATGGATGCGCAAATACACTATAACTGTTTTCATAAGTTAGGCTATTCACATCGCAATTTCAGTGCCACATCAAAGTTATCCAAATTCATCTCTTGGTGTAAAACTGACTCTTCATACTTTTCAAAACTGATTTAAAAAATAATTATGGAATACTTCTGTTACGGAAATATTAAGTTATATATATATATATATATATATATATATATATATATATATATATATATTATGTAAGTACTATCTTACTTAAAATATCATACTGATGAGCCATAACGATGTAAGAACAACTTCAAAAACGAATTTTTCCCAAATACATCGTGATAATTGCAGTCACAGTTAAAAACCTTATATATATAATATATGGTACTCAAAACAATAATGTATACCTGCCATCCTTGGAGGGAGGGAAAAATACCAAGATTTTACTGATTCTGAGGAAAAGAATCAGGAGACACAACTAACAAAATTTTTACTTGAAATAGAATGTTTAAAATTGTAGTACCGCAAAAAGACAATTTTTCTGTTTAGATTATACATTCTCAGGATGATTTATGTTAAAAATATTTTGCATTATTTTTTTTTAATAAAATATTCATCAACATTTTAAAGTAACTGTAAAAGATTATACTACACGTAAAAAAATAAAATAAACTAAGCGATTATGTCCCAATACTTATTTTAAAGGGCAAATTTTACTACACTAGAGAAATTTTTAAATATTAAACTCATAAAATTATATATAAAAAAACATAAATAAATTTAATTCAAAGACAAATACTTTGTTTGACCAAAATATTTTTTACAAATTCAATTAATAATAACTAGAAATATTCCTCTAAATTGAACTGCTTTTGTAAACAGGCACACCTGATGTCTGCTTTGAATATTAATTACATGACTGCCAACTTGTAGAGGTATTGACAGCATAGTGGTTACAGTGTCATCTTCTCACGGCGGACTTGAAACTCAGAGGAACATATTTAAACAATAATAATAATATACATATTTATTATTATTATTGTACTAGTGCGAAATCTGTAGACTATTTAAGCTCCTAAAACAATTCTATAGACTTTTTTTCGCCAAATTTGGACTTTAAATTTTTCATTGAAATTACCAAAAGTCAATAGATTTTTCATACATTATTTGGAAATCGGGAGAAATGATGAAAAATCAGGAGTTCCCCGATTTTTCATCAGTAGAGTTGGCAACTATGTTTATGATATTTATTTTGAATAAAAATCGCATAATCCAATGAATCAAAAAATAAACCAAATTATTAACTTTTTACACTGAATTTTATGAGAACAGAAGCAAACATTAAACTCAAAACACAAGCAAGAAATTATTCGAATAAAATTGTCATGTATTTTAGTTTCTATAAAGAAGAAATACTTGAGTATATATAATAAATATTATGTAATATTACACTTGCTAAAAGAAAATAAAAAATGATGATGCATGCAGTTCTATCATACTTTATTTCGCAGATATTAAAACCGCACTGTATAAGAGAATTGATTCGCCCCTCTACCTAAGCATAAAAACGCCTGAAATGCGTCATCTGGCTTCTCATAATCGGCAGCCATACTAGTTCCCGCTGTGAATAATACAAATTCCAGAGCAGGTGAATATGCGAAGGATATTGAGGTAAGCACAAATGTAGATGAAAGTCAAGGACAACAAAACTGTTTTCTTTTTCATCTAATCGTGCTCACAGATTCACTCGTACTGATTTCAGTAAAAACTCTTGCCTTGAATTCATTAACACAACATCGGGAGAATGAGTTTTTTTACAAGTGAAAATTTTCATCGTTTTTTTTTTTTTGTCGTTTTAATATAAAAAACATACGGGGGTGACGAAAAAAAAAAAAAAAAACTCTCAAAAGTAAAATGAAAAGTTAAAGAAACGGATGAATAAGTAGAATTTATTCCAATCACTGGAAAAAGATATATGCATTCTAAACTTATAAAAATCACGTGTTCGATGCCTGCCATTGCGTGCAATAGCGTGACGTATGCACAGGACAAAACGATCGCATTTGATACTAATGTGGGCACACCAAGACCTTAATTTGTTTTTGAATGAAACACTTCAACTCAGAATCGTTTTGGAATTCTTCGAACGCACGATTGAAGTTAAAAGGATACAGCGGTCGATTAATGACCATTCTTATGTGATTCGGATAACGCAGTGCAATCATAAGGTTCGGAAAGAGTTCTTCCAAAACGACAAGCATGTAGATGAGAAGCGACGTAGTTTAGCGCAATCTTGCATAAACTTTATCAAATTAAATTCGGGATTGCTTTTTGGATTGCCGGAATTTCAGTGTGCTCGAATTTCTCAATGAATCGGATAACTGTTTCCCGGTCATGGCCGAAATGGATTTTAAACTGTTCCACAAATGCTTTTATGAAGGTTATAGAGTTTTTGTTACTTTAGTAAAATGTTCTTTAGGTAAAAACCACGGTCAAGAATGGTATATCTTGAGATTTCAGTCGAATTTGCAAATGCAAAAAAAATTAAGAACATGCGAAAAGCAAATTTGGCTTGTCATAGAGCTTATTACAAAAGCGAACGCTTTATATACTGCAGATTTCGGATATTGCTGTTACTTACTAGAGAACTTATTTCAAGTCTATCTGTATATATACATATGAATAATAATACATGCTCTTGCATATAAATCAACAGTAGATGTACAAGTTTCAATAGCACTAATTCGAAGGAAAACTACAGAGATTCATAAAACAATAAGCTTTTAATACAAACGACAGATTAAATATAATTTCTCATCATTCCTTCATAGCATATTTTCATTTATGAAGAAATCAGCAACACTAATTAGTTAAAAATTATTTTTTTTTACAAATTGTCAGAATTTTTATTCGATTTCACTGTCAAGAAAGCAAACGTCTGAAACTATAAGCGCATTTCTAAAACAATCTCTACAACTAGTTAATATTGAAATGAATATTTTTATGTGAACCTTTTAACCTTTTAAACGAGTAAAATTAGATGACACAATAATCTTAGAGAAAAAGAACTTAACTCATTCTCCATCGAAACAATATCTACCGTTGTTTCTGGGTATAACACAATAAGTTGGGAAGAAATTGTATGTTGCTATTAAGAAAACTAAAATCTACAGAAATTAAAAATAAGAAAAAGAGGAAATATAGAGAATACAACAATATCACTGCAAGATAATATTCTTTTTACCCTATGTAAACCCTTGCACTGATTTTGGTTTCTACGAATTCCCTAATATCTAGAATATCTAATAACGAATGTTGGATAAATATGTATTTGAAAAAATTATTCTTCAAGCGAATCACATTCCTCTAGAATCAAAAAGGGGGAAAAATTCCGTTCTCGTACGTAAATCATATATCTTTGTTCTTCGGTCGCAATTAATCATTTCAAATTCATGTTTACTGGAGAGAGAATACACAGGTAAAAGCTGCTCAGCAGTGGAAAATCATTTTTAGCAGGCGCGGGTAAAAACATTCCAGAAAAGAATAGATATATATTCGCGAAAATAGAAGCCATTTAAAACTGATTGCACTTTTTTTAAATTGAATTTTTATCGTTTTAAAAGCATACATATTTTATATGGCAACAATTGTGGCATCAATCTCAAAAGAGAATAGATCAAAAGTTATAAAAAACGCATACGCACGTAATAAATTACTGGACAGAATTTTTAAGAAAACAGAAATAATACGCACAAATATCAATAAATCATAATTTATAAAATTAATAACAAAACTTATATTAAGTTTATAAATTATGATTTATAGATAATGTATATACTGATATTTATAAAGTGTGATTTATAGATATTTCTATTTATATATTTTGCTATTGAAATTAACAACAAAATTTATAACTAGAAATAATTTTAAATCTTTCAGATAAATAAATAACTCATGAAAAAATACTAATTAACAAATGGTTAATAATTTTGAAATAATTATTGAATAAAAGAAAGTAAATAAATTTAACTAAATCAAGAAAGCTAGAAATATTAAATAAAGAAAAATATTGATAAATTTATCATAACGAATTTTGTAATTCTTTTTGTTAATCTAAATTATTTTCAAAATAAAATTGATAAAATATATAATCTAATATATTGATATTATATCTAATGAATAAAGTGTATTAATAAAAGTAAAAAAAAAAAAAAAAATTCATTACTAGAAAATGAATTTTTCCGCATTAATTTTTCTTTTCATAAATTTCTTTACTATAATTAAAATACATGATACGAATATTTTTTTTTATTTTTAACTATTAAGTATTTTTAATGAGAAAATTATTTCGTTTCGATTATTAAAGTTCAATATTGAGGAGCAAATTAATGTCAATATATATAATGATGGCATATTCAAATTATTAGTTTAAGTATACTGTGAACTGATCAACACATTAATATACGTGACAAACAAATCCCGTTTTTAATATTGTATTTTTAATCGGCATTTAATTTCATTTTAATTTTAGGGGGAAAAAACATTTTCAGTGAGTACCATGAACATACTAGGACTCGTAATAATGAAATCATACGGTATTTAGAGCAACATTTTTTGGTAAATGACTCTAGAAATCATTGCAATTTTATAGCTGGATGGGGGGGGGGTATGAAATCGGTCACTAGGACGGACGAATAACTCCCGCAGCAGGCAAACATACCGAAGTGACAGGTCTGAAAGAGGGAGATCAAGAATTCGGATTCCATCGCAAGATTACGAAGACATCCAACACTCTTTAAAAGACTAAGACAAAAATCGTAGTAGGAAAAAGAACATTTTTGAAACAGAAATATTCTTCTAATAATGCATTCTTTATTTAAAATGTAACATCGAAAATTTATCGACTGGCAAACACGTTACAATTTAAAATTTACATATTAAAAATGTGACGCATCTATTACTACAAATAAATACGACAATTGCCTTCGTAAAACAATTTAATCAATTTTCACAAGATTTGGAAGCATAATATAATAATTTTAAAAATAAAACTAAGCAATCAATGAATCTTGTGACATATGGAAAGAAAATCTGTTAAAAAAAATCCCCCCCCCCCAAAAAAAAAACCATACATAAATAGCTTTATTTTACAAAGTGGCAACGTCACACGGATCTTAACAATTTATTAAGTAAGAAAGAAAGAAATATCCTTACAAATGTTTTTCGTTTGTCATTGTGCTTTTATTTACACATTTATTAATTTAGACATATGTCACAAACGAAATCCGAATAACCCCAGATTCACTTCCAAATTAAGAGTTGATTCCATGAATAATTAAATTGAAGTTACTTTTACAAAATATTTTATTACCTTTTACATTTAAATTTCCAGTGTTTTATTATTATGAACAATTATCTTAGATTCATATAATGAATCTTTGTATGATTGATAGTCTTTTTTCATGTTTAAGCTAAATAACTAACATTTGTGGTAGAAAATTGCTTCTTTAGAGAAAAATAGCTAACTATAACACTAAAGTTAACTTAGTCTGAAAACTTATAAAACTTCCATTTGATTTAAAAAAAAAAAAATGAAGTCAAATAAAAATCTTTTCCATACTTCCATGTCACGATCGACAACGCGTGTATCTTTGCAAAAGTTGGCTTTCGTCAAACACGAATTCAGTAAGTACATCTGATAGTAAATCCTCATAAGGTCTAAAAACCTTAACTATAAAAAAAGAAAAGGAAGTTAGCATTGTATTTCCACACTTTCATAACTTTCCGGGACGAATGTGAAAGCATCAACGAGACATGACCTTCGACAGAATTGAATAAGATAAACTGAATCCCGCAAATGACAGATTCATTTGCAATTTGAATAAATAATTACTTATTGCATACGTAACTGCAAGGATATTTGATTAGTTTCCAAAGAAAGTATATAAATACAATCAATAAAGCAAGAAGAGAAAAAGAAATTTTTTTTTACATAAAAATGTATATGTTCCGAATTTAATTTTGTACTAATTAAGAAACTTGTAACTTTCAATTCCTCAAGTTATTTCGGAAAAGCAAATCGAATGTAAATTAATCAAATTTTACATAAAAACATAGAATATGGAAAACAGGTTTTAAAAAAACGAGGAACAGAAATTAATGCAATCAAATTTATTTTGAGAATCCATAATAAAACTCCAAATAAGAACTACCTCTCAGAGAAATATTTTCCAATTTTAACAGCAAGTACTACTATAATATCTTTGTTTGAAATTTTAAATAAACAATATGATGAATGTTTCAAGTTATTTTAAATTGGATTTTATATATAAAGGCACTTTTTAAATTTATTTATTGCAACCAAATTTCATTTACAATAAAATATTAAGTAATCCTTTTCACAATTTATATCTCACCGAAGTAAGAAGCGTCTACATTGCTCCATTTAAAAAATTACAGGAAAAATCACTATCAGATTGTGTGAAATGTTAGTAGAAATTACCAAAAACAATGAAATCTCTACCTGATGTTACAGATGGAAGTATTGTGTAATTGAAGAACATTGCATCAGCTGTATCCATAAATACGTATAACGTTACATGCAATTGACCTTTCATACCTAACCACATCGATCGAAACAGAATTTCCAAAGTTTGACTGAAACATATGATGCAGAGTTTTTCAATTCAAGAAATCAATTTCAATTCTGTGATCTTGCTTCCTTAAACTGTAATTCATTTTAAGGTGCTCTTGTACTTTATTATACGATTTTTTTTCAGCAGTGAAGATAATGTAACACCAAATCATTGTGTGCTAGAACAATCTTAGTATCTGTTAATAATCAAGTACATAATACTATTTGGTATTCTGAAAGATGAAAATTATTAAGGAAGAAATGATTTTTTGAATATCTAAATGAAGCAATATATATTTTTCTTTTTTGACAAAAAAGAGTCACAAGTTTGATATGCTTCCGAAGTAATTACCGTATTCCTGGTTAACAGAAGAACAACCTTATGTTTTCTGATATGTAATTAAAGAAAATGAATGTTAAAATAATACGTAACATAAGTGACATTATCTACTTTACTTTTATGAGATAAAAAAATTCATTCATTTATATAAAAAAAAGTAAATTATAACTGTCAAATTATAAAGAATGCACAAGTGAAAAAAAAAAAAACTTTAAAAATTATTATATTACATTTTTCATACTACTTACAATTTATTAGACAATTATAAGCATTGCATATACAATGAAATAATTCAGTTATTACTTCTTAAAACAAACAAACAATTAATTAAAAATAACACAATAGTAATACGTATCAAGCTTAGGTGTACTTTGAAATAAGTATTTATTTCATTTCAAATTAAAACATTAATTAATATAAGGTATAATACAAATAATAAAGGATACCCAACAAAAAATTCAAAGGTTGCGTTCGATGGAATATTAATGAAGTAAAGTTGATAATTTTAAAATAATGATTTCTATAAAGTTTATGAAGAAAGAATGGTACAGTTTGGAACCCATTAACATTGCCCAAATTAAACTTCCTATATTTAAAAAAAACTTGCATCAAGGATAAATTATTTAAATATTTTAATACTTTTAATAGGCAACACAGTCAGAATTGAACGTCAAATAACAATATTCTTATCAATTAATTTTAAAAAAGAAGAAAAAAAGAACACGAAAAATACCAATTAACCTTGTTCTACTTACTAGAGGAGCGGAAACACTTGTTGCAAACTGGATTTTTACGAGTCAAAAGGATTTTTTTTCTCACCATCGAATTTACCGGCTTCTTGTAAAAACACAGATAAAATTTCACGGTTATTTTTAACCGCAAGATACAGCTCTTTTTGCAACTTTATGCAGTGTTTTAATGTATAAATAACTTTGTGCAATCATAAAAACTACTTTTTCGGATGTTTCAGAGAGCTTTGATATTTAAATAAAAATTACTGCTCTGGAACCACAAAATTAAAAAAATTAAATGAAGTTTGTACCAACATACTAATTTTTAAAGCTTCCTCTTTGTCCATCAAAATCTTGAATATTTTTGTACCAATTATTTAACTTTCAGAAAACAAGTTTTTTTTTTTCCTACATTCAATATAAAAAAATTAAAACGTAAACAAAATAGATTTAGTTAAATTTCCAAATACAGCAAAAAATGGAATTTTTCTATTACCTTAGTTGGTCTGTAAGATATTTCTTCAAAAACCATTAAACATAAATTGAATAATTTAAAATATCATATTCAACAAAAAGATTGGGGAGAGAAATGTTCAAATAAACTCATAAAATATTATTAAAAAAACAAAAATGTAAACTTTAAAATCATTAAAAAAAAACTAGAACAATCAAATTCGTAAATTTAATTCGTGTAGCTAATAACTTAAAAAAGTGTTTACAAGAAAAAATGAAACATCAAATTTCAGTCGGAGAACTTCAAAAATATTTAGCACAGCCTAATGCTATGTATACATAATATAATAACAATCAATTCACAATAAAATTAATTTCTGTTTTAAAATATATGGAATATTATTACCCCTTTAACACATTACCTTTATCTTTGCAAAATTTTGAGAACTCTTTAAATATTTAACAGAAAGATATTCCATATAAGACGAATTAAGAATTGAAGAATATTTTGTCTGCAATAAATAAATATAGCAAAATAAAATTTAAAAAAAAAAAAAAGAACTATATCTAACTTTATCGCCTGCAAGAATTAAATCAACGAAAATAAAATAAAAAAGTTAATTGTAATTCATATCGTTTTCAAAATAAGTATTTATAATAAAATTTAAAGACAAATTATTATCATAATATATAGGTTGGGGAAAAGACACGGCATCTAAAATTGAAAAATGGAATAATTTACAAATTATACTACTTTCTGAAATTCTCGGTCATTAAGTTTTTTCCTTTATTTGGGTTAAAAAAAAAATTCTCTCACCTGAAACGCCGCGATGCTGCCCGGCGTACCCCTGGCAAAATTTCAGCATGATGACTCTACTCACTTCAGCACAGATAAAGAGGAGGCGGAGATGTAATCCGCTGGCCACCCATCACCACGAAAAGGAAACAAACTCAAGCGTGGCAGAACAAATCTCCGGTGAAAAGATTCAGCGCCGTCGTGCAGAGAGACAGAAATTGGTGGAATGCGACGAACTGATAATATTCCGAAAACACCACACGCGCGCGCCACAAAAGAAAAATGGAGTGGAGGAGAGTGGCGGGAATTTCCAAGGACAACTTTCACCTGTCAACTGGATTTACTGTTGGGAGAGAAACAATCCCGCCCTGCACTAACTAATTGGTCATTCATTAGAACGAAGTTTAATGCATCAAATCTGATAACTTAATGATATAGTAGTAGCAATCGAAAGGTTAAGTCAAAGGAATGTCTCATTTTCTTTTACCACCATTGATAATGGTACTGAATAAAAATAAAATCTTCCAATTAAAAATAATCACTAAAAAGTTATTTTCAAGTTATTAGAGAAACATTATAAAACGTGTGGAAGAGTACATAAAAGTAATATCACTTAGAAAAAAAAATTATGTTATTTTTATATACATTCATACCATTATAGATTATTTTTATAATTCTTCAAATAAAACAATGTTTCTCAGACTTCTGACGTAAGTGTATCCCTCGTCAAAAAAGGATGCATTTTAATAATAATTAAAAATATAACAATATTTCATTTTTGTGACATACACAAAATAATAATAAAAAAAATTATTCCTAATTAAATATAAATAAAAGTTATATTGTAAGTAAATATTTGTTTGAAAAATCAATGAGAAAGATTATTGGACTACAAAATGATTGGGCCTTATTTCATTTTGGTCAGAGTCACGTGATTTTCCGGGGGTTAACTTTCGAATCAGTTGTACCCTGTGGGTACGCGTGCCCCACTTTGAGAAACACTGAAATAAAATATTTAATTAACGACAGTAAAATTATCATATTTTAATAATATCGCATATAGTCGGGTAGTGGTATTTTCTATCATTATAAATACAATCAGAATATGAATAAGATTTTTTTAATAAAGTTTTTTCAAAAACATATTCTTCTTTTCATTTCACAATATTCCCCATATAAAATTTGCATTTATTCAAAAATAAAATATCTGCAGCAGTATTTGTAATCCAATAAGTAAAACAGAATACTTCTTATTCGACATACAATTTTTAGTATGGACAAATTTATTTTTTAACATTTAATTGAATATGAATGAAATTCATTGGATGTTCTAATGAATACATTTAAAATTAAATAGATAGTTTACACTTTATAAATCTTTCGTTTGCATAAGAACTGAAACCTAAAAATTTTTTATACTTAACTACCAGTTTAAATGGATATTGATTAAGAAAAAATCACTTAAATGCAACGGTCAAAATATATCGAAATAATTTTTGCATAATTTAGGTATTTCATGGAAAAACTGGTCGCACCAATTCAATGATAATTCAGCATTTAATTCGTATTTTAATATATATATAAGTGACAGCAAAATTTTTTATGCTTAATTTTTATTCAAAAATTCCTTCTTTGAGTTGGCAGCACTTAATAATTTTACTTTTAATTCTATGAGTGTTAGTGCAAACGATTATTTTATAAATACAATATCCGTTTTATTCTTTGCAATATCAACATGAATATTAAATGATGCTTAATTTGTGAATGTGACACTTAAAAAGCAAGCGAAATTAGGAAATTTTGAAATATTAAATGTGTTAAAAAGACTAATCAAAAAAGTTTTAAAACAGTTTAAAGAAACAGCGTAGAAATATTGCATAATGATTGAAGAAACGCAATGTACGTGAACAAAAACATTAATAAAATGTGCCCGCAAAAGTATTCGAAAATTCTGCCAGAAAAGTTTAACGAGACTTAAATTCGTCAAAAAACATGGCTGAAATCATCGTTAAACAATATTTAAAATTACGGCAACAAATATTACAAACGAATTATTGCAACAATTATACAGCGGCATCTATATGGTTAAATATTTCTTTCAATTTCTTTGTATTTTTATTTATTTTCGTTCCTTTCCCATTTTTAATTTTAAAAAAAAAAAAAAAAAAAAAAAAAATTCTAGCAGTAATATTAATAAAAAATATACTTACAAAAATAATTTTTAATAACCTTCTTCTTTATATGAACAATAATATAATTTCTTTAATTTGAAACATCCACATAAAAAATATATATAATGGTTGTCCTATACAATGATTGAGGAAATACATGTCTTAATAACAAGACTGGAAATTATTGTTACTGTATTTTTTTAATTTATGCTCAAGGTCACTAATGAAAGCTTTTCACTATAGACAATTTTGTGACTTTCAAAGTCTTCAAGACTCGTGATAAACACTGACTATTACCACAATGCTATGTGATTTCATAAATAATATGCGAAACTAACAGTTATTCATTGAAAGCATTAGGAATATATGGCGAATAAAAATGAATACTAAAGCGTTTTGCTCATAAAATAGGTACATCAAAATACAAAAATTAAAATTACTAATTGATGAAATTTTTTTTAAATTTTCTTAAAGTAACAATCTTTTTTTTATGCTTAATAAAAATCGGAGAGGATGATATTTAGGAAGAAAAAAACATGACCTATTAACGTATAATTTGGATTCTTAACAAATCCATTAAAATGAATATAATGAAGCTTTGTAGAATACATGTAGATTTTCAACAAACATGTTCTACTGCTTTTGTGACTTTTTAGATCACATTATTAACCAACAAAAACATGGAATCACGTAGAATTGCAAATAACAATGTTTATAGGACTTGTACATTAAAAAAACAAAACAATTATTAAATTTTTAGAATATTTGAAGCTACGAAACTTGAGAAATATGAACTAGTTAAGATTACTGACAGAAATATAACACTTATCCTTCTTAGTACAGAATTGAATAGTTTTTATGATTGACAACAGCCCATCTAATCTCAATAATACACTACAGTTATATATTCGTATTGACAAATGAGAGGTGGCATCCCAGACGGTAGACAATCGTTGAACAGTCGTGATTACAAGGAAGATAAGGAATATGTCGCTGGACATGGCAATAGTTAGACAAATATGTGCACTATCAAGAAAAGTCAGTGTAGCACGGCAACATGAGATTTGAACTGAACGTATGATAGCGAGAAAATCATTCGATGTCACCCTTTACCTTCAATCTAAATAACAAAGCAGCTTGACGTTATTAAATACAGTTGACAATACGCACCTTCTAGGATTCTGCCTATCATGGATTCCATCATTAGTGTAGTCAAAGCTTGAGTCGCGAATCTGACAGTCCACTTTGATGCAAACGTCGTAATAACTATTTGGGTAAACACTATTGCCTTCAAAGGACTTTCTGATATATCAATTGCACATCTTGCAGATAATCAAAGGATTGCGAGCAAGAGAAGCAATACTAAAATAAACAAGCTGGAATTCAAAGAGGAAAAATTCACCTCGACCAAAATTTTATGTTACAGATAAATATTATTCTTTTGAACACGAAGGTTAATAGCAATTTCTTTACTGGAAAGAAAACTTCAACTAAAATATCTACGGAGAAATTTACAATGAAATCTCTTCTTTTATCCATGTTTTTGGTGACATTATCGCCACACGTTTGGAACGAATGCTAATCATTAACACATAAAACCATAATCTGATTGGCATGAAAATTTTGCATGCGTGGCCTACGACGTTGGCTCTCCTCTCTTTGGAAATATAAATTAACAATAGTATACATTAAATCGAATAATGCACATCATACAAAAAATTTTTAGAGAATAACAATACACAATATCATTCAAAACATTTAAAATCTTAATATCACCACTTTTCAGATTTTTCAAACATGAATTTCTATGATATTCCCACCTCATACAAAGCCTTGAAACTATCACGAATTGTTGGGAAATTTTAAAAGTTAGATACTGTTTAAACTCATTAATAGCTCTGGTTAAAGAATTAATTTCTAAAATAATCATAATCATGGAATATATCTACAATAACTTGAAAATCGGAGTGTAACGCAGTAAAAAAAAAAAAAAAAAAAAAAAAAAAAGTGTGTGTGTGTCTACGTAAACCAAAAACAAAACATTCTTGCTAGTATTCCGATATTTTACAAAATAATCTCTGACTCATATTTAACTATACATACTAAATTTCAAAAGTAATTGTAGTAATAACATTTTGACAATATTGCCTAGTGAATGAAAAAATACATATCAAATATGCTTTGAATAAGAACATTTACCTTAGAATTTAATAACTTTTGCCAGTCTTTTGTGAAAAATTATTCAAAAAATTTGGGTTTTGGGAAAATATATAATAATCGCAATGTTCATTTTTTTCATAGCATGCACTATTTAATTACCTTTGTTCAAAATGGTGTTTTACAACACGAAATGCGATCGCAGATCAGATAAAAACGAATTAAATGAGGTATAAAAACCTAAAAATATTTCTTATAGTTACGAAGCTGCTAAAAGAGAGGTCGTTATTTATTTAATAATCCGGTCAATATTAAGTACCGATTGGAATTAAATACATTTTTAATCGCTGACACATTGACAAAAGCGAAAACACGTTTTCTGTAGCAGGTAAAAATACTACTTTTCTAAAATTGCAAAAATAAATATCTTTATAGTAAATACACTATGTAGTGAGAAAGGAGATTTGACGGCAATTATATTTTTTCACTATCCCGAGCGGTTACTCATACCTGATTTTTTTTTAAATAAGAGAATTAATTACAAACTTTAGTTCCAGAAGCGAGCAAGGTTCTGGAAAGGTGTCTATCGCAGCACAACAACTTTACAGAAAGTTCCGATCAGCACTAATTACTATTTTAATTAATTACAATTGCTGTAATCAAAATATCGAGACAAAATATGAATTTTAAATTGATTAGAGAGCAAGACACTGATATAAGAATAAACATTTTATTTAAATAAATTTAAACATTTATTTAGTCACTTGAATAAAAATATGATATTGAAATTAAAAACGTTTACTGAATAATATATCAAACATATATTTATGCTATCATCCATTTAATTTTTTTTCTCTTCAACTTGTTTTTTTTTTAAATTCATTTATCGGTTATCATAAGTCCGAATACAAAAACATGACAGTTAGAATATTTTTATAGCTATCGAAGAACAACAGGGTAGTTTTCACTCTGTTTAAGAGATCTCAAAAAGATATCTAGTTAAGAAATTTTACAAATCATTTTTTTTATGATAGAGAGCAGCAAAAAGTAAAAGAAAATGCAAGTGAAATCTCAATTTGTATTGGATTAAATACAACTCATAAATCTAATATTTGCACACGATTTCAAGTACTGTTTTAAGAATTTTTTTTTTTTTTAAAAAAAAAACGGAAACCAACCAAAAAAATGTTTGCAATATATAATTTACTCTAAAATTCCTTCTAACTTAAAAAAATAATAATAATAAATAATAAATAAAAAAAAAGTATATAAATGTCTACATGTAATTTGAGATGCGTGATCAGAATAAAAAAAAGCTTCCAAATTCTTCCATTATATCGGACGACTATCGTGGCAAAATGATAAGACCCTGCAGTTTGGAGTGGAGAATCTCTGGTTTGAAACCAGCCATAATTGAACAACAAAAGGCAACTGTTATATAATATTTTTCGTTTTCACGTGTATTGGAATAAATGCTTAAATGTTTTTTTAGGTTGTTTTTTTAGCGACATTTGAATAAGATTCACTATTACTGAAAAATTCTCTCGATGTGCAATAAGCAAGTGAATATTCATGTACCTCAACAATAATCTTCAATTGTTAGAATATAGACTGACAAATCCGCCACCATTTTAATAATTGTGACATTCCGTGTGTCAGCATTTACAGTTATAAAAAATATTTTATGAAACCTTAATGAGCCGCGAGACTGATAAGAAACAGCGTCGCTTTCATGACCACTAGGTACTTGATTCGATATTCAATCTAATCAAAGATAGTACTACTGTGATTTTTCAGAACATTTAATTTTTTTCAGTTCAACATCTTCTTGCTGGTGTAATATGGAAAAGGATATTGTCTGCTGAAATGTCGACATCATGTTTGGATATATTTGGGATTATCCTATAAATCGCGTTGTTCACGTGAAACTTTGATACATCAAAATGGGCACATGTGCGCACACTTTGGAATACTGAAACACATCAGTAACGACCATAACTTGGCAATATTTACAAACTGCGATCAGCAAAAGTAGGCAACCCCAAATCTCATGCAATAGTAAGTACAATGCATTTTTAATTTTGGAGATTTTGATGTGATTATATATTGTGATATAATTATCAACGAAATTTCATTAAAATCAGCGCCAGCAAGATTTATGTACATCACTTAATCTGGCGTGATAAGATTTTTTTTTCTTTCCAATAACTTAAAAAGCAATGCTTTTACTAAATTATTACGAATGTCATGAATAATAAACTATGTTAATTCAGAATTGGAGAAATGTTAGAAACATTTTTCCCCATTTCGTTTAAATATTTTAAAGTAAATTCGATAGAGACATGATCAGCAAAGTTTAGAGAAAACAAACACCAACATATCGAGTAACTCTTTTATTTTTAACACATAATTTATAGTTGATAGTAATTATAATATTCTGAAATAAATTTCCCAATTTTCCGCACTTTTTGCGAATAAAAAAAAAAGCTTATTTAAAATGGTTGAATATTTTTATGAATTTATGTAAAATAATTCCAAAATATTCTATTCGAAACAAAACTTTAGAAAATTTTTCACAAAAGAAATTTTAATGATCTTTATTATTGTTATTATTTAATTTCGGATTACATTAGATTCATATAAACAGCTTGATATATTTTAAGAAATAATGCATAACAGACAGTTTTGTAACATACAGGCAAAATATTTCATCATTAAATATTTGGAATGTCTCTCTCACACACACACGCTTGAAAAGAGCACACACGAATATTTATTATGTACATTTTTTTCACTGGCTGTAGGCACGATTTAAAAAGCTCAAATTTGTTCCACAAAATTTCTCTACCATTTATTTCCACTAAATATGAAATTAACACGATAAAAAAGCGTAATTATTTTTCTTGGCGAAAGTGATGATATAATTTTTTTTAGTAACAGAATTTTACAATAAAAATATATATCTTCATGCAAAAACTAATATCTTGAACACAATAGACAGTTGGAGAAGTTCCAAATTACATAATCAGAAAATCACGCGTTATATTTCTAAAACTTATAATTTTTAATATAAGTGCGATAATTCAGCTGAGACTACTTACAAAAAATTTCCCTACAAAAACAAATATCATTAAAATATGACTACCTTAATACACGTAAGCTCGATCAACATGGCTAGCTTCTTTAGATTGAATAAAAGATATAATTTGTCATGAGTGACACAGAAACACCTGTTTTTCGAAATGGAAGAATAAAATTTATATTCCTCCTTTATAACTAGAAAAACAAGATAGTACGGTGCTAGGCTATGATAAAGACATTAAACTTCAGAAACTTAAGAGATATTTTAATTATTATCTTAACCACTTTACAAAGAATTAAAGATTAGGAACGATTTCGAATAAATAAGAGAAATTTATTACTATGTGTTAATTTGAAGAAAAAGAAATCCATTGTTTTTTTTCTCGGTAAATGGCTATAGTGAGCAATATCGTATAAAATATTGATTAAACAATTACATACTTATACTCATTGGAAAGGTGGCGTTTTGCATTAAAAAATTCTTTTGCTATTTTTTGTTAGGTCTCTTCGGAATTGTAAGTTAGAGTGTTTAAAATGGATATGAACAAAGAAAACAGTTCGGCTTAATTTAGTTTTCCTTGATAAAGGAGAAAATGCAAGCCAAATAGTGAAATTGTGAAGAGTGTTTATGGTTCCGATACTGAAACAGGAAATTTTAATTTTAGTTTCGTCAATTCCGTTTAGGTATTTTTGAAATAGGCCCATCCTTGAAAATGATAAAATCACAGAAATGATCGAACTTTACCGGCATGTTAGCATCACCCACTAGCTAAAGACCGACCATAAAACTATTTTAAACATTTTGCAGAAAGGAAATAAGAACATGTTCAATAAAATTTTGAAGTTCAAGCAAAAATAAAATTCTTTTTCAACCGACTTAATTTCATAAGTTTGAAAAATACGATACTTCAGATGGTAAAGAAATTCAGACAGTTTTTAGATATCATGGAGAGAAGTGCATTTAATATAAAAAAAAAGAGGTTGTTATATCTTTTTTCCACAGATTCAATGGGAAAGTGGATAGATAAAAAAAAAAAAAGAGTACTATGTAATTGTAAGCAACTCCAATCAAAAGAAATAAAACCAAAAATGTATAAATTGCTTCCTCATATAATCCATCGTGTAAGAAGTGCACAATAGAGAATAAATAGAAATAGACTTAAAATACATCAGAAGAGAGAACAATGTAATTTTAAGCAAAAGTTAGTTCAAAAAGATAGTTCGATTTTTCATCTGCCATATTTCTTTTTAAATTTTCATACACCAAAATAGCAGCCTTACAAAATTAATTTATGAGCCACAATATTATTAATTTTTAACAACACTAATATCGAACGTCTACTTTCTAATAAAAAAAAAGGAAGTTTTAACAAATAGGAAGATTCTGGGATGTGACAATTTAGATTTATATCAGCACAAATAATTTCTAAAACTCAAGAGAAAACAACACTTATTGGGATTACCGTAACATTGAAATTATGGCCGATTAGATTAGGCGTAATATGTCTACTTCCAAATATTAAAAATAATCCTTCGGGTACCATGGATTCCAGAGACATTTTAATCAAGTATTTCTTGATTAATTTTCTTTTTAAATCAAGTTTAATCGTTATCAAGGAATTTTACTTGATTAAAACGTGTAGGTTACTTTCTTTTAAAAAGACTTATCTAGATAAAGGGTTAAATATATATATTGCACTAGATAGCAATATTTGAGATGAAATAGTGATAACTTCCACAATATTGTTCTAGGAATATTTATATTGTAGATTAGGAACTGTTGTTGAACATGAATATAAAGTAATAATTTACTTGTGAATATAATAATTTACTTAACATAAATTAATAATAAATTTCAATTATTGAATATTTGAATATAATGCATATTATCTTATAGTCAAATATCTGTAATTTGTGATCAAGTTATCACAAATAGAAGGTAGATAAAATAATGTATATCTAGATTACCAAAAATTAAGAATATGCTGATATGATACATTTTTTACTTTTAAGATACACTGAATTTTCTGTGTCCGCTAGTCAATGTTATATTTATTGATAATGTGTCACAATTTGAGATGGACACATAAATTATAAAATGATTGGCTGATATGTAACACTGATGAGAATAAAAACAGAATAATTTGAAACTGAATTAAGCAATTTACAACAGTATCCAAAAAATATGTATTTTTCTTTAAATTTACTATGAATAAAAAAAAACATTTATTAAATTCTATTTTGAAAATAAAATAATAATTTATTTTATTTATTTTTTTTTTGTCAAATAAATAAATTATACTTTTTATTGTTTTATGCGTTGTAATCAATTGGAGAAAAAATATTTAAAATTTGTATTTTATTAAAATAATTTTTTCAGTTATAAGTGTATCATTTCTAATGTTATGCATAAAATACAGAGGGTATTAAAACAAATTTTAGAACGATTTCGCGGCCATTTAATTCATGTTTAAAATGTAAAGATTATTTTTTTAAATGTTCAATCTGATAGCCTTTTTTCTAGACTATAAGTCTGTATCATGATTTCCATGATAGAAGAGCTTTTTGCAATATTTCAAGGGGTATTGCTTTCAATTCCTCTTCCACTACTTTCCAAAGTCCATCTATCGTGGTGGATTTGCATTTAGAAAGAGCCTTTTTTATAGGCCAAAGGCACAATAGTCCAAAGGTGAAATGTCAGGAGACTTCGCAGGGATATGTTGAAAATGTATACATTCAATACCTGTATTAGTCATCATTTTTTCAAGGAATGCAGTAGTAGTTTTCGAAATATAACTTATAGCGTTGTCTTGATGAAGTTTCTCTCTTTGAATGTCATTGGGATAAAGAAGTGGAATTTCTTTAGTAAATATTGGACATAAAACCTTCAAGAAGAATAAATTTAAAAGTAGCAGACGATATTTTTCATTTCAAACAATAAGCTGTTGCCAAAAAATTTTATTCTAAAACATTCACTTTTTTAAATTTATTATCGAAATCGTTCTAAAATTGTGTTAATACCCTCTGTATTAAAGAAAAACAAAAATATACATATTACATAAGAAAATTTAGATTATCTTTACTAAAGTAAGGAAATAATTTTTAAATTGACATATAACCAAGCTATGTTACTAACTAAAAATAGATATATATAACTTTAAAGGACAAACAATCATTTAGATAATTTATATGCAAATAATTAATTAAACAATAGATAATCAATATATAATAAGGAAACTAATTTCATAATAAAAATTGTTGTACAAGACAAAACATGCTGTAATGCCAAAAATGATAATTGGATTGGTAAATAATTATCTTTCCATGCAAAGGGCACAATTTTTAATTTATTTTTTGAAAATCATTTCTTATTGATGAAAAAGTATGATAATAATATCGTCATAAAATGCATTCATTTAAATATTATGTGCAATAAAATTCTTATGCACAATTTTCAAACATTAATATCTTCTGTACAAACTTACAGAAATACCTTACCAAGGATAATATATGATGGAATCTCTCTCTCTCTCTCTCTCACTCACACACTCACACACACGCACACACACACAACATAGGAAAAATGAGCTTCACAATAATTGAAGAAAATTCTAATGAAAATTCTATGAGAAAGAAATTCAACATTGGATAAAAGTACTATCTAAAATGCGATTAATATTTGGCTAAAAACTGAAAATTTTAAAAACTTTACATTAAGTATTTTTCTTGTCATAATTTAATGTCAAAGTCATAACAAATATTGAGAATGAAATGTAAATTAATGTGGTTACAATAAATAATAAACTTTAAATTAGTTCTAAGTAAATAATAGGCTCATTTTTCTTGTTCTTCTGAAACATCAGAATTTGTTGACAAAGCTAATAAATAAGTTCCCTGTCATATAAAGTTAATAATATATATAAAAAATAATACCACATCAGAATCTAATATAGAGAAAGAACAGAAATTCCAGTCATTTTATACTTTGGTATACTAAAGAGATTTTCTGCCAATTAACTAAATGAATATTGTAATTTTGTACATTAAATATAATTTTTGCACTTGTATAGCAATTATAGATGATTAAAGTCTGAACTAAAATATATAAAAAAATATTTCATCACTTTGCTGTTTTCTATTCACATCCATTTTTTTATTACTTTTATGAATACATTTATTATTTTGTGTATAATCTAAAAAGTACTATTTAATACAACTTTCTGCAAATCTCATTTTCTCCCAAAAACTAGAATATTTTAATCATTATATGTACTTAATCTTTTTTAAATTAATGTTTTTTACCATGAAAACATTTGGAATGTTAATTTTCAAGAAATTAACATTACATCAAAAATTTACTTTTCCCTACAAACTTTATTCTGATGGTGCAAAAAATAATAGTTATTTCAAATGCAAGCACAATAAATAATCAATAAAATAATAAAGTTCTTGCAAAAAAAAAAAAAAAAAAAAAGATGATGATGATGATGACTATATTCAAACAGAGTCAATAAATATTTTCATAGCAAACATTAGCAAAATAAATCTTAAATAGAATAACCAGGTTATTGTATTAGCAAATGAAAACTAAATGTCAACATTCAAACAGAGGTAATAAATACTTATCCTAGCTAAAATCTGTTTGAGTAACTGACACAAAATTACAGTCACAAGTATGGTAGAAATTTAAATAAGTATTTGTGGCTTATATTATATTGCTTTCACAACAATAAGACAAACACAATGCAGGATTTGGTTATAATCTTAATCAATCCATTTGGATTTCCAATGTGAAATACAAAGATGTAAATTTTCATAATCTTCAAATATACAGTTCCTATAATTTATCACAGAAACTTTCCATAAGTCATTAACAATTGTTTTGTAAGAAAAAAGTTTGATGATAACATTGATGAAATAAAATATATACGTTTGTATTACTTGTTTTCTTACCCTTAATTAAATGAAAATTTATATCAAGTGATTATAAACATAAAATATGAAGGATTTATTCCTAAATTTAAAAAGGATAAAATCTATTTTGATACTGTAAAGAAATAATTAATGTCTACAAGTAAAAAAATGCATGCTCATTATATTTTATGAATAGAACTGAAAATTGGGCAGAAAAAGTTTTTTTCTACCTTCACAAACTTAATGCAATAAAAAAAACTCCAATTTTTAAAATAGCAAACTCTAAAAATAATATCAAAAATTTTTGTATAACTTTGAAGTATGATTGAATTTATCAATAAAAATTTGAAGGGTTTTGTATATTATGAGTTATATTTAATTATATACATATGAAAAGTTTATATATAGGGATTTTATATCACAAACCTATGTAATAAAAACCTATTTTTCATGAAAACATTTTAAAACTTTTCTAAGTCAAACTATATATTTGAAATCAATTTTCAAGGTAATACTGTTATTCAAAAGCATTTTTAAATTATTCAAAAATATAGAAAGTACTTGCATTTAGAATTAATTCTTATTAAAAATCTAAAAAATATGAAAAATTAACTTATTACTTAAAACAAAATATTCAATATGATGCTAATTGTTAATTATTTCCTAATTCAGAAATAATAATTTAAATTCAAAAAATGTCAAAATTCAAACAATATACACAAAAAATTATATATTTGAAAAATATCAATTTCAAGAGTGAAAAACAAGTTTTCCACAAGAGTGAGTTTATTTTAAATAATTTTAGTTTACAATAAACATTCTCCATTTTTTTCTTGCCTATGCTGTGAATGTAAGACAATAAAACCATTAATTTCCTTGGGTATCTTCAATAAGGTTGAGGCTTAAGGAAATGCTATTAATAAGTATAATATATCAAATAAATTAAAGCAATATCTAAATAGAGTGAGATAAATTGAAAACCCTATTGAGTAGAAACATTGTTATTGAGAAAAAATTAGACAAAAGTTTTGAATTTTCTTTTTCCCAAAACTATGTTTTACCAACATTTTGAAAATCATGTTGAAAGAGAAATAGCAAAAATGTATTAAATTTTCTAATAAATAGAAAAAGATTTAAATTTTGTAGAACCGTTTTGTGTATCTTTGAAATTATTTTTCCAATTAATTGAAAGAAAAGATATTAATTTAAAAGATTCCAACTCCATTTTCACAAACAGAGAACAATTATTTGAATATTAAAGATATTTCATAAAAACTAATCTCACAAGGAAAGAGTTTATAGCAAGATGAAAAATTTCTGGCATGGTTTTTATTTTGCTAATCAAATTAATAGTTTAATTATTCATTTTCATATCTCCAGGATCATATGGTAAATTTGAAGCTTTTTATTTAGTATGGAAGCTTATTCCAAATTTCTAGACATTGATAGATCTTGATCAACACAACAGATAGATGACAGGTAGATCTAAATCAACACAAGCGATCAAAGAGAGGAAAAGAATTCATGAACAGCCATTATTTTAGCTGAATAAAAAGTAGACACAAAATGTAGCATATATAAATAATAATCCATAAGGTAAATAAAGAAAAAACTAATATTGGATTTTATACATTCTGTAGAACTATTATACAGTTGCACTAGTTTATGTAATAATCTAGTTAAAGCAAAACTTTCCATATAGTTTTAAAAAATTTTAAAAGCACTTCATTAAGAATTTTAAAAAACTATTAATTTAAATTTACATTAAAAAAATAAAACATACCTCTATAGGAATTAACTTTATACCAATGTTCTAACACTGTCTTTCGATCAGGATTTGGGTCTGATGAAGAGCGAGTGACCAAATTTGGTGAGGCATTTTTAGAATGACGTGAATCAAAGGAGGATGATATGTGCATAACTTTTCTGACTTGTGATTCACTTAAGGATTTCAAATCATTGTGTGAACTGAAAAAGATTAAAAAAAAATGTATTACTCCTAATTAAGATTAAAGATGAAAAACAAATTTTTATTTTTTTTTAATTTTATATATTGTCACTTATGAATTTATCGAATGTTCTTAAATGTTCACAAGTGAACATTTAAGTGAACATTTAAGAACATTCGATAAATTCATAAGTGACAATATATAAAATATATTTAACAAAAAGGTCACAAATTATTAAAAATAAAATATGTAATCAACAAAAATATTTATTACTAAAGCAACAGGCATCTTTGCATCATATTATAATATATTATAGGAAACTTGAAATATTTCCATACACATTTAATTTTAATATAGCAAATAAACACTGTACCTGCTTTTATGTTTTGACATCTTGTTATTTGATAAAAATTTACTTTTGGTATCATAAAAATCACATCCAATTTCTTTATCAATGCCAACTTTAGAACAATCATACATATGCTCTTCATCAATATCTAAAATAAAAATTAAATTATACAAAGAAAGAAAAAGAAGCATAAATTTCGTTTTATTTGTAAATGAAATTATTAACACTTTACCATCCGTAAATATTTCAGATGCTTTAGAAACAGACATCAGCTTCAGATAAAACTTATGGTGAGCCATGGAAATATTGAATAAATATTGACTCCTGAAAACAGATTATAAAATCAATTTTAATATCACTTAATAAAAATGTAACTATTAAAAAATGTTATTTAAAAAAGTTAGAAAAAATTATTTTTCTCACCGAGATAATATTGTAGTGTAAAATCGATAAACGACACATTTTCCTAAGAGACTTTCATTACTTGGAGCAATGCAAAAGTACTTTTTAGAAAATGAAATTCGTTTAATATTTTGCCAAGGATATGTTTGAGCTAAAGTCTGTTTGCCAGAAATATTTTCATAAACATCAATACCAGTAGGTCTTATTCCAAGCCAAACCGCTGAAGACATATTCCTTTTATCCTTACATTTAGAAACAAAAATAAAATTCCTTTATTATTCATGTGTACAATAATATAAATACAAAAATGCGTAACATATTTCTTGTTTTATTAACTACTTGTATAAATAACAATCTAACTGGCAAAATAGAAGATATTATAATATTATATAATTAGATATATATATTATTATTATATCTACAATCAATTGTATCTGCAATTATATCTACAATCAATAATTGAAATAACATTGATTGCAGAATATTTAAAATAATATTGATTGTGGAATAAATTGCAAATATAGAAAAATCTTTGCATTGTAAGTATAAACTATAAGCAAATAAAATAGCCCAGAATATTTATTTTTCATTCAATTTAAAATAAAAATATATTAAATAATTTAACTGCATTTATAAATATTAACAAGTATATATCAATTTAATACCACAAACATTGATATTATTAAACATCTTGATAACAAACAAAAAGGAATCAAAAAGAAAAGTAGAAAACAAAGAGTATTTTTTAAGTTATTGAATTTTATATAACTCTAAAATAGTTGAAAATAACATTACATTAACTAGAGAAATAAAAAAATATATAATTTAAAATTTTGAGTAAAACAATTTTAACTCTTAATACTGATATAAATATTTAGTTTAAAAAAAATACCAGCATGAAAAATTTTAACAAAAATATTTCTTATTCATAAAAAAATTATTATTAGAGCTTTTAAGAATGTTTTATAATCATTTTTTATTTACAAAATATGATAATCATTTTTTATTTATAAAATATATATTTAAATAATAAACACAACTTTCAATCACTAAGCAGCAACAAAAATTAATGATTTTATAATTTAAGTTATTAACAAGAGTTTAAAATTTTAATCAGATTTATAATGCATAAAACACTACACTTTTTCAAGAGCTTATAAATAATTTTAATTAGGGATAACATGTAATTGCAAAATTTGATAAATAGTGAAAAAGACTGAATTTACGAACATCCTGATATTTCAAGAATCAAACATAATGCAACTTTTAATTCAATGTAAAAATAATTAAATAATTAACTCTTTCAATTTTTGAAAGAAATAAAATAAAAAATAACAATTAAACAGGCTTTTAGATCAAACTTCATAGAATAAAATTTATAATAAAAGAGTAGATAAATTTGAAGGTAAGAGGGAAAAAAATTACATGCAGTACTATTACATTTACACAAATTGAATTTCTTTCGATTACAAGAATAGAGTAAAAAATTTATCTCTATGTAAATAAATGTGCAAATTTAATGAAAAGGAAAACCTTAATTTGAATTTCTATAAATCAAGCTTCATAATTAATTTATTTATTTTTCTTCTTAATATATATAATCAATATTATTAAAAAAGTAATTTAAAATAAAATAATACTGGTTTGTTAAAAATATATCACAAAAGAAAATTACCTGATAAACTTTATAGAAATGACATCCATATTCTGGTGAAGTCATATACGTCTGTATACATAAAATAAATATGTACTTATTTCATTTAACATTAACATAATATTCTAATCACAGTCATATTAAAAGATTAGTAAAATCAGCCATATGAATTTTTAGAAAATAAAAATCTGAATTAAGTAATTTGTATAGATTTTTTTTTACATCAAGAATGAATAATATAAAAAGATTATAAATTAAATGCACTAAAATGTGATTTATTTTCACAATAAATAAATTTATTTTTTATAACAAATTATTAAAATAGATAAAAAGAATTTATTTTCAGAAAAAATATGAAAGCTAATCAAAACTCAAAAAAATTATTAATAATATATATCAACATTATAACTGCATGTGCGGTTATAATGTGGCAATTAAAATTAGCAATATGGATATTTGAATGCAAGATTTCATAACTGAACTGTATCATACAGTTTACAATAATTCCTTTTCAGTATTAATTCAATAAAAAAGTATAAATTAATCTAAGATAGATTTATATAAAGACCTTTAAATATCGTAATGCATTAAAATACATCTGTGATAAAATACATATACCACAATTATTGTAATTATTTCTAATGGTTAAAGCTATATTTAATAATCCAATGAAATAAATATAAAATATTTTTAAACTTACAAATAAAAAAATTATATAATCACAAAATATCAAAATTATTAACTGTTTACAGTGATATAAAATGAAGAAAAATGGAACTTTTATTAAAGTACTAAATAAATAAATAGAAGTTTTTTATGAATTTTTTAAAGGGTTAAATTTTAATGTTCAAAATTTTAAGGTGAAGTTATATTTTGTTAAATTCTTTACCTCATTAACAATATCTTCATATATATAATAATAACAATTTACTATTTTATCTTATATTAAATGTAGAATTAATAAAAATGCATATCATGAATTTAGAAAACAATTTGTTTTTGTTCATGAAAAAAAATTAAAAAAATTATTTTATGTCTTTGAAACCATTTCTCTTACACAGTAAAATAATTAAATTAATATTCATTTTAGGATGAAAATTTAAGATATTACAGAAAAAATTAAAAGGAATAAGTATATTTTCTTAATAATTTTAATCACCATCAAATACGAGTTCATGAAATTGAAATAGCAAATCAGATGCTTCAATTATGAAAAAAAATTAAATAGAATTATTTTGACTTTATTATATTTCCTTCATAAAAATACTAAACATAAAGTTCAAAATAAAAGACAAATAAAAGAACATAACTATATATATACTTCATTGATAGTATAAATGTAAAATAGATATTTGTAACTTATATTTATGATTTAAACAATTCATTTGAAGTAAATCCTTGGATATTTTATTTTACGGACAGCAACTACTATAATTATTATTGAACGGAAACAGTAAATTGATAAATTCAGAAAATTTGCATTTTAATGGAAAATCAAAATTCAAAATAATTTTTGCAATTACTTGTATGAATTTCAACTCAGCTAATTGTCTTGACATTCCATTTAAACTATTATGCTGGTTAATCAACTTAGACTTCCACTGACTTCGATTTAATTGCTTGATATGGGAAAATGGCAAATAATGTTCTAATAAGAAATACTCATCACCATGAGCTATTAAATCATTATTTCCAAGCTCAGCTTGAAGGGCAAAACCACTCAACGAAAGAGCCAGATCTTGATCGCAGATGAAATGGCTGTCTAAGAAATCTTTTCTTAATTGTAGATAATATAGATGTCTCAAGCGTAAAGTTCTGATGAAAACAACAAAAGCATAAAAATATTAGTATCAAAATAATTTCCAAATTGAATATAGCAAAATGTTTATATACAGATAGATCTATTAACAAAATAGTAAATTAAATAATTATACATATTTGGGAAATTTTAAATTACGAAATTGTAGTTTTCTTGAAAGATTAAGTTAATGAGATACAAACTTGTTTAACTTTAGAGCAATATTTTTAACTGATTAATAAATACATTGCATATTGAATCATTAAAAGTGCTATATGATAAAGAAAGAAACACATTTAAAATATTATGGGATAAAAATTTATTTCATTTTTAATTATATATCTTCTAATTGCCAATCTGTTCATCTTTTAAATCACATTATGTATTTTTAATAATGTTGGATAAATGAAATATAGGATATTGAAGAAAAAAATTTAACATGAATTTTTATAAAGTTTGCCAACCATATTGTTTTCCATATTAGTTTATTACAAATCAAGAAAAGGATTTTAGTTTGATAAAAATAAAGTTTATAATTAATCCATATTATCAAAGCATGTTATTATATAAGTGGAAAGAGAAACTTGTTTAAAAATAAACAGCATACATATCATATTCAATGATAATTATTATTATTTTTTTTTTTTACAATATC
This sequence comes from Latrodectus elegans, assembly GCA_030067965.1. Taxonomy (NCBI): domain Eukaryota; kingdom Metazoa; phylum Arthropoda; class Arachnida; order Araneae; family Theridiidae; genus Latrodectus; species Latrodectus elegans. Next base: position 37,616,976 of record CM057815.1, read on the forward strand.
ATGTGAAGCTGTTTTAGTAAAATATATTTAATATATTTTATAACTTATGAAAGTTGTTTTAAAACTTATAATGAATAAAGTATACTTTAACAAAAACTGTCTTTACAAAAAAGTTTTACAATCATCATAATTTATTTTAATATTAAGTTATTTTTCATGCAGAAATTTTTAATTCCAAAAACTTCAATATATGATTAATTAAAGAAAAATTATTATTCTAAAAAATAGATACAAAAAGTAAGAAACAAATTCATTTATATTTTCATAAATAAAATAAAAAAACTAATTTTTGAAATATTTTTTCATTATTACACAAAATTATAAATTATTCCAAATGTGTAAAACAATTCTCAATGACTGCTTATCCACTAAGGAAAGATAAATAAATTATATAAAATTTTTGTTTGTTAAATATGTAGATAATTTTTTTTTAAATCATGTGTCTAACAGCCACAAAATCTATTGCAAAGATTTTTTTTAATATTCCGAATATAATATTATCTTCAGGAAAGGTGCATTTTTGGTAGTAGTCTATATATATATGTAATCTCAAGAAAAGAAACTCAGAAAATTTAAAAGCGCTTTCCCAAATAAATCTGTATGCAAGAAATGTAAATGCCTCATTCTTATGTTATTAATTGTAAGTGGCTAATATTTATTCTTTAGATTCTAGAATCCTCTTTTATTTGAAAAAATATTTGTTTTCCCTAGTCTAAGGTGTTTGTGGATAAGTTCTTGTTAAATTTGCATGTTTTAATACATAATTAGTTCTAATAAACTGCTTATAAGTAATCATAGATCAAGAATTTCCAAATTATGATCCAAATCCAATCACCAATCAGTTCCTTGGAATTGAAATTGACAATTGTTTGGTTCCAAATATAGTTGCTTTTGACTATATCACATTGATATATGCTTGGCACTTATTCTTAATTGCCAACCAAAACTGTGAGTGAAGTACATACATTCTCACGGTTCTGGATGGATATTTTCCTTTTGCAGCTGTTAACTACATTTGAAACAAAAATTTGAATGTAATTCAAAACAACAGTCTATTGATATAGTGATCATGACATTTCAGAATTTAATAGAAAGAGGCAAATAAACCAGAATGATCAATCAGACTTGAAAAAATATTTTTAAAAAATCTAAAAACTAATACAATTTAACTCTAAAGAAGGAACTTCTAAAATAGTAAAGAAAAACTCCCTTTAACAAATAATTCTGCTACTTAGTTTTGGACCTTGGGACTTAGTGTAGAAGTGAGACTTTAAAACTAAAAGATTTAATATTTGAGATAGATTGCATGACAAATAGGAAGTCACGTGGTATACAAATTTTATCTGCAATATTATCTGCTATGGTCTTGAAATATGTATAATTGCTAAATTATATCAATTTAATAGCTTTTTTAACAATGAATAAATATTGAAAGATTCTATGTGAAAATATCTACTGCAATATTTGTAAGCATTTAGAATTTTCTAACTCATTATATTTTAATTAACACTTCTTCAAATTATATACCACTATTAACAAATAATAAGTTTAAATTAAAATAAGAAATGCAAAATTAAAGAAATTAATTACAAAAATGGATTAAACTATAAAAAATATACTATTCTTTTTTAAAAAAAATAATACAATGAAATTATACATGAAATTTTAACATTTATGTTATAAAACTTCAATGTTACAACAGGTATTTACAATAAGAAAAATATCTTTGAATATAACTTTAAAATGTTTATTTGCATTAATATTTTTTTATTTAAAAATTAATAAATAACACAAATATATGTACAAAAAAAGTTTTATACCTCATTAAATGAACATCATTAAGATAAAATTTAACTCTAAAATACAATTGAACTGTGTTGCTGGAAATAATAGATGAATTTCCAACATTGCAATGAAGAAGATCACTAATTCTTTGCTTTTTCTCAACAAATATATATTCACCCCCTAAATAAAAACAAAATTAAAAGGCATCCACAACAAGAAATAACACAAACTTAACTTATACAAGTTCCAATTAATTCAACTAAATTATTTATATAATGGAATTTCTTAAACACAATTCTGGTTAATTTTTAACTTTTGTAAATACCAATTAAATACAAAAATAGTTTGCAAATCTTTCTATACTTAATTTAAAAAAAAAAAAATTAGAAAATACAATTTGCTTTTACTTAAAACTTTATAACAGTTCTCGATCAAAATAAAAACTCTTAACATAAATGAAGTGTTTATTCAAACAAATCGGTTAAATTCAAATTCAAGCAGTAAATATGCCAATTACCAAAACTTATATGATATAAAAATGTACTGTGCAGAGACAAGATCATGATGATTTCCGATCAGAGTTCATTCAATTCCCAACATAGTATCCAACTTATCCAAATAATTTCAAGATACTGAATTGAATGAAAGGAATTTTTTTTTTACTATAATGCAACAATTTATTGAATTAATCTCATATCATTGGTAACCATTTCTTCTACTAGCAAACCACAATTCAAATTGATAATTCTTACTGTTTCTATAATTCTATAAGAAAAAAAATGAATTCATTACCTGGCAAATCCAAAGTCAAGAAAACAGACCATTATGAAAGCAGAGGTTACATAAACTACACAATCATGATTTCATAATTGCAACATAATATTCCCTGACCTTGCAAAGGCACTGTGGCAATGTAAAAAATAAGGTAAAAATCTTTCTTTTTCTTTCAATATATGTAAAAGCCAATAATCAAGCAAAAATGCTGAAACATAACGTGTCAATTAATGTCTGAAAATATTCTGGCAGCAATTTACAACATGAATCTTGCTCTTGGGAATACGAGTCTCATAAGAATACGAGTTGAATAAGAATTTCTTGTATGACACGGTACAAGGCATCCCACATATGCTCGATATTGCTAATATTTGAGAATTTATTTGGTCATTCAGCATGTCTAAAATTAAAGGAATGATCTCAAAAATGTTCAGAAGCCTTTCTCTAAGTACAGCAGAACCTCAGTTAATGAGCAACTTGAATAAATAAACAAAACAAATTGTAAAAGAATGACTCATTTAACAAGCCTCTTTTTACATAATGAGTGGTGAGGAAAGGGGAAATCCTGAACTGTATGCAATGATAATGTATACTCAACAATGTTGAAAAATTGATTCTCATTTGGATAAATGTAAAGCAATTGCAGGTTACACTACTGATAAGGACATAATTTGTAAAAATTTAAAAATGATTTTTGCCGACCTCGCTATGAAGACAGGAACATTGGTATTTAAAGAAGAAGTTAAGGGAAACATTAAGTGGTTTGAGAAGTTCAAGAAGAGAACTGGTTCTTACGTGCACAACATTGTAAAGCAGAAAATTTTAACAAAAAAGCAGCAGAGAACTTCATCAGAAATTTAGGGAAGCTCACAAATTCTAAAAGGTACTTGGCACATACATAGCAGCGTTGGCAAGCTCCAATCAGTACCGTTTAGGTTAATGGGTTTGAAATACTCACCCATCACCAAGTGCCTGGTAATTTTGAACCTGGTTAGGTGATGAGTTCAGATCTGGCATCCACCATTTTACATGCATGCCTTAACAGAGGAAGAACTTTAGATGTTACATTTTAACATGAAAAAACATCACCAACCCATAGAGATCCAGCAAAACAGTGAGGGAGTGAACGTTGTCACCCTCCCAATCACTGCCAGCAACGAATAATGCTTCCCTTCATTGATATTAAATGGTAAGTGGCACTAAGTTACTGAGCCACTGGAGCTAAGGCTTTTAATTGTGATGAAACAGGCCTCTTCCAGAAAAAGACGCCAAAACGAGCATATTTAATAGCAGAGGTAAATGTATAATCCAACCACAATCTAATGTAAGATCATCTCACATTGCTATTTGTGCCAATGAAAGTGGCGATTTAAAAATCAAACAGTAGCATGTTTACCATTTAGGAACTTTAGAAGATTTCAATACTTGCAAAATCAAGAACAGCAGATTAAATCTGATGTGAAGGTCCAACAGGAATGATTGAGTGACCTTTTACTGAGTGGGTCAAGAAAGTGTTTGATCTTTCTGTGAAAAAATATTTACTTGAGCTGAACTTGCTACTCTATATCTTGCTTGTTATGTATAATGCTCCTGTTCATCCTCAAACATTACAAGATGACCTCCCTGAATAATTTAAGTTCTAGATCTAGTTTCTGCTTCTCAACATTACTCCATTACTTCAACCAATCAACCAGCAAGTTATTTCAAATTTTAAGAAATTCTATACTAAAGCACTCTTCAAGCATAGGTTTCAGGTGACAGAAGAATCCACCCTCACTGTCAGAGTTTTGGAGAAATCACTCCTGTATAGTTACCTGCCTCAAGATGAATGACAATGCATGAGAAAGAGTTATTAAGGAAGCCCTAACTTCTTTTTTAGAAGAAGCATTGGAAAGGGAAGCATTGTCAAAAACTTAGATGGGTCTGAGACAGAATCTGTGGAACATGTAATCAACAGGATTGTGTCTTTGGTTATTACGATAGGATTGCAGGCAGATGAAAGTGATATTAAAAAGCTTGTGGAAGACCACAACCATCAGCTGATTACTGAAGAGCTTATGGAGTTGCATGGTATTTCCCAACAAGTTTTTAAGGAAAGTTTGTCACAGAAGGAGGTAACAGAAATGCAAATTAAAAGATCAAAATAAGGGAATACAGAAATCAAAAGAAGGGAAGAACTGAAAGCATGTGAAACTGATGCACCTTACATTGAAAATCATCATTCTAATAAGGCAGCAGCAATGTGTGCTGCAAATTAGCAATGTGTGCTATGTAAATTAGCAGTGTGTGTGTGTGTATGTGTGTGTTAATAATCAGCAATGTGTCTGATTATCTATAATAATTGGTATAGATAATCAGATAGGACACTTTTATGTCTATGACATATTATGAATCCTATATCCTATCAGTTGTATGCACTCTATAACAGCAGCTTGAACAATGACCAATGACTTGTTAATATATATATATATATATTCATAAACTCATAAGTTACATAAACTCATGAGGTTTTCCCTATATTTTTATAGGAAATGAACCACACTAAATCAAGTATGTGTTGTCAGTTAACTGAGCAATGACAATATTGGCAAGTCAAAGCAGATTGCAAAAATTAATGTCGGGGAATCAATGACAGAAAAACGTGAGCATGCAATTCTGAAAGCCTCTATAAGTGACAGTTTCTTAATATTTGTGAAAATCTAGACAGTGAAACCGATAGCAATTTGAGCTATGATGAAAGACAATGTTGCTTAAGAATTCATATTAGCCATCAATGATCATATTCTTTTAAGGGTTTTCTCCTTTTCATGACATTTGATGTATTTCAAATTAATAATGATACATGAAATAGTTGTTTTTTAAAATCGCCACTATCCAGACTTTATTACTATTCTAAAAATGTTGTCCCATCTCTAATTAAAATGTTCAACTTCTTTGCATGCCTGTATTCATATGCCAGACACTCAAATAGGTATGTAAAAACAAACACATATTCAAATAAATTATAGAAAAATTGCAAAGATCAATATTTTAATTTTTGAAAACTATTAGAAAGTTTTATCTTCCATTTTTTTTTAATAATATAAAATATTTTTTACTCCAATTAGTTTAAAATTATATTTTCTCAAGGAAAGAAAAATCATTAAAGTTTGACACTGACATCAAATAAAATACTGTTCTTAAATATTAATTGAAATATTAAAACTACTATTACAATTTAAGTTCTTAAAAAAAAAAAAAAAAAAAAAAAAAAAAAAAACAGAATAAACATTTATTAATTGATCACAATAAGAAACAAATACTAATCATGATAGTGAACAAACGTGTAAAAAAAAAAAACATATAAATGATTATAAAAAAATCCCCCAGTAACATGCAAAGCTTTATTTGAACTCTTACTTATAATTAAAACAATATATTTCACAACTTAAAAAAATTATTAATACAATTGATTTAATATAACTTTCAGGATTCACAATTATTGCACTATAATTCTATTGAACTAAACAAATTATGTTTAGCACAAGATAATAGTTTTAGGGAATTAGAACAATATAACAAACTAAATAAGCACAGTGTGAGTTATCAAGTAATTAAAATTACAACTAAATTTAGACTACTTGTTTTTTAAACAGAATTCAATTAATAGGAAAATCTTCAAAAATTTTGAAGAGTGTACTGACTTCTTTAATTATACATAAGAGGAATAACTTTGTAATTACTAATAGTAAACTACATAATACAATTTTCTAAATAAATACTTCATTTAATTAAAAAAGAAAACTAGAAACATTTTTATAAGTATATATAGATTTTATGTGCAGTTATGGAAGTTTTAAAATTATCACCAAGCTCAATTAAAAACTTTGTAAATTTCCCTTAAAGGTAAAAATTATTAGTTAATTTGAGAATCAACAGATTTTATATATACTTATATATGCTATTTCATAACTTGATATCATTGAAAATTCAATAAAATAAATAAATTAAGAATACTGATTAGTCTAGGAAACATTTATATTAAGAAACAATTTGATTTTTTTTATAAATTTTTTAGCTATTTCACTTTTTAATCACAAATGAATATTATTAAACTAAATAGAGAGAATTATATATACAGTATAAAATTATATGGCAATTTTTTAATACCTTAAAAAAAGCAATAAATAGAAAACTGGTAACCAAATTAAAATATTTTATTAAAATCCAATGAAATTTTCATAGATTATTGAACAGAAGAGATATTACACACAATAGCAAAAACCATTCAATTTTCAAACAAGCAATATAAACAATATCGCTCACTTGCAATACAAAATGTTTAGTTACAAACATACATCAGTAGGACATATGACCACCTGTAATGGAGACGCAAGCTTAATGTCTGCAATAACAGGTACTTAGTAGCACTGTGTAAAATTTATGTTCATTCTTAAAGAAATCTATTGTCAAGTCATTAAGGTTTCAAAAGTATTGCAAAAAACAGGAAAATGTATCAAGAACACATCCCATACATGCTTATTTGGGTTCAAGTAGTGCATATACAATGGTTGTTCCATTCAGAGTAGTATTCCACATTCAGATATTGTTTAGCAATAACAAATCTATGCATCATGTATCATCGCCCATTAACAAGGGCATCAGGACTCATGGCTGCCACAAATATGATTGATTACTTTAATTCATTAAATAACTGCTATTACAAACCAATGAGAAAAATGTAGAAATCAGGAGAAAAATCATAAAAATAATCAGTGGTATCTTTGTCCAAACTATGAAATTATCATAGTTGTAACTGCATCTTTCATAGTTATTGTGATTTTCAGAGAGAGTTTTTAAGAGTCTCCAAATGTGTCAAGAATCATTGTTTAGAATAAGATTCAATAATTAATATAATTGCTCGATTTCTGTGAAAAATCAAATAGATTAAAATTAAAGCTCACTATAATCACACTTAGCTGAGATGACATCAATGCCACATGAACTGACAATCATTTGAAATATGGATGATTTTAAAGAAGCTGTCTGCAAAGAGTTTGAAACATATACCAATCTTGAAGAAATAGCAACATGAAAACAAGTTGACAGATAGAACTCATTCAATAAAGTAGCTGCAGAGCTGTGGAAAGAGATATTGATCTTCATCAGTGATTGTAATTCTTAAGCATTCATCTCAAAGTTTCCATGACATTCTGATAGTGATTTCACAATGGTTGACATTTAAGGTTTAAATAATTCTCAATATTTGTTCTCAGAATGTATCTATTAGAATAAGATATTAGATTATGTTTTCATTCAAATTTCGTAGACAATTTTCAGAAATTCAGAACAAAGAAAGAAAAATTTAAATTAACATTGTGTCAAAAACAATAAAAAAGAAAGGATAGCTTTCATAACATAAAGTACACATTTTAATGTTAGGAACATATGCAAATTTCATTGCTTCTTTCTTTGTAAGTAATACAAATTTTACTATTTATTGCTAACATTATATATAAAGCATATTACACTCCAATTTTCATGAACAATACATCTGGACATATAATTCTAAAAGACAAAATTTTAATTTAATATGTATAAAATGTATGCATTACTAACCATGGTTGAAAGCTAATCCAAATAAATAACGCTCTTGCAAATTCAATTGATCTGCAACAGACTGGTATAATTGTTTTCCAGTTGTGGATAAAATACATTCCACTTCTAAAGTTTTTCCAGTTAGCAAATTAATTGCAACAGTAAAAGCAAATCGTTTCAGTTCCTAAAATATAAATAAGAAGGACGATATCTTACTAAATCTTGAATATAACATAACTGAAAATAATTTGTATATTGCCACCAGTTTAAACATATTTCAATCAAAACAAATCAAAAACTAATATTTAAATTTGTTTTGCTGAAAAATCAATAAATGATATAGTTAAATGCAAATGATTTTAATCTGTAAAGAAACATCAGAAACTTAAACTTATTAAAAAGCTTTATATATAAGTTTTCATTGAAATAGTTGTAATTGTTTCATTATCCATTTACATTCATTAAAATGAATAAATTCGAAAACTAAGTATTCAAATATATGATACTTAATTTTTTTGAGCTTTGAATTTTTATTAAATTGACAAGTTTTAATAGACTTTATTTTTAAAGGATATTTATGTTAACACTATTTATGATGACTTCTTCAAATACCAAATGTCTTCCAACTCAATTTCACCAGTATTTGTTTTTGTTTTATCTTAATCTTATTTTTAGTAATTTAAAATGTCCACATGTGTCATTAGTCACAGTTAAATACACATTGTGTAAAGCAAAACAATATTTGATGAAGAAATGAAATTTAAAACAAGATACTCATTGACTGCATAATTCTTAAATAAGGAATAAAATTAAAAAGTAAAGATTGCATAGTAAAAGATAGCTTAATATTAAAATAAAATGATGCACAAAAGAAATTGGAAATTATTTGTAGGAAATTTAAGTCCAAATTACAAAATAACACATAAGGTATCACATCAGGTTTGAGAATTTCATTCATTTTATAGTGAAAGAAATTCATTTTTGACTCTGAAAGTAAACATTTATAAAAATAAAAAACCTACCTGATCATTACCAAAAGGAAATAATTTTCTATGTGGTTTAATTTGATTAATCACAAATTCTGGTCCCTTGAAATGCTACAAAGCAGATAAAAGTTTTTAATCAGCATTGTATTATAAATAATACTGAGCACAGATATAATTTATGTCACCTTTTGATGTATACTAACTCATAAAATAGTTTATACATTTACATTAATAACAGGGAATGATAAGACAAATTCAAGAAATTTATATCAGTAAAATTTCATAAGTGTCATCAAATCAGGAAAGAATAAATCTTTAAAAACTTCAAGACAAAAATTCTATGAATAATTCTACTAATAAATGCAATAAGTCAGTTAAAACTTTTTTTTACAATTTATTAAACACCAAAATAAATATTCCATGGAAATCTAGTATATTTACACAAAAAGTTCACTTTAATAATTAATTATGTTTTATATAACAATAATTTATATTTTAAGCTTAGTCATTGTTTAAATATTTAAAAAAATAAAATACGAAAATTTTAGTGTCAACTAAGCTAAAGTTTACAATCTAACGAAGAACACAGTAATATTTTAAAATGTCATACTTATATAAACAAATGAATCTGCTTTAAAAAGAAAACAATGCTTATTAGTTATGTGTATTAAAATTACAAAGTCACTTTCCAAAAAGTGTTAATACAAGCCTTGTAAGGATTTTAAAAAATTAGTTCTAGTAATATGAAAGTTTTTTATATGGATAATATTGAAGTTCATGGAGTTTGATTTGAAAATAATATTAGTCTTGACAGAAATTTGAAAACTAAAGTACATATGTGATTAAAGGTATATGAGTGGATATATGAAAAGCTTGTGACAAAAAAAATTAGGACATTATGGAAAGAAAAAAAAATTAAATGAAAATTAACCTTAAATTTAATAATGACAAAGAATATTCAGAATTTGTAATGAACTATCATAATGCTAAATGATGTGGTTTTTCCATCATTTAATGGTAATTGCACACAATTAATGGTATTTGCACACAAAAGCTAATTAGTCTGGAAACTACATTTTAAAGTGGCTTCAAAGAAATAATACATATTAAAAACCAAAATGAGATTTGAAGACACAAATTGTTGAAATAAAGGCAAACACAGTAATCATTTTACTATGTCGGTCACATTACAACAGGAAAAGCATTATTATTTTTTAAAAGTGAAAAATTAATAATTTTCCTCCTTTGGCAGACTTATTCAGACTAAATAAACATTAAGAATTACAAGAAATAAAAACAGTGAGAATCTGCAGTAAATAGTCATGAATTTTTTTTTTTATTATATAGATTTGATTTTAGAATACATAATACAAAAAAATTATTTTTTTTTTTTAATTATGGATTCTAAAATCAAATCTATAATTTAAGTCACTTAAATGATTTTAAAAATTTTGCAATTTTTGTCACCCAATTAAAGTGGCATATTTATCCACTGAATTAAATAAATGTAGTTATTTATGTAAATTCAATAATAATTGGTTAAAAAAAACTGTTTTCACAAAACATAAAATTATTGAGTGATATCGGTTGATGAAAAAGGCTGACACAATACTGTAAAGATATCCTGTTCTCAAGAATTTAATATTGTAAAATTAGTGAGCACTCCAGATGAATTCATCTTCCCTTTAAAAAGTTGTAAATTCATTACTAATTAGAAAACAAATCCCATTAATAGATTTTCATGATATTAATGGTATTACTTCAGTCTGATAAATTCTTTTTAGACAAAGCAAAATGAAGTAAGCAAAATCCATACCCTCTGAAAGAATAAACATTTTCACTGAATAAGGAATTTTCCCTCTATAATAAAATTAATGCTAAATAAATTGCTAAAGTGCTTGTTTATTTAGTTCATTTCAGATATAGTGCTACTTGATGGATTATACACTAAATATATCATGATCTGAATTTGTTTAAAAGTATAAGGATTTAATAACATTGAACAATTCTAAATCTTCAATACTTTTCTACAATGAGATGTAAATTTCAATGTATAACAGTATCATAAAATGATACAAAAAAAAAACAGAAACAATTATTTTTATTTGATAATTTTTTAGATACGTGAAAAAAATAATATATTTTCACCAATGAAAAATTCTTACTTTAAATTCTAAATAAGTCAATATGGTGAACATACTCAACAAATTTTTCCAATTTTAAATTATGAATATAAAAAGTTTTTCGTTAGAAAATTTATGCTAACTGCATAATTTCTCAAAAAAGAAAATTAATTTGTTGATATTAATAACATCAAAAAAATTACAAAAACAAATTACACATTCGACAAAAAAGGAATACATTACATTACCACTACACTACTGAATAAAATAACTCAAAAGAATATTAAGGAAAGTATTTTTATGTACACACTTACGTGGTTTTCATTCAAATTTGTTGGAAATGATTGCATTGAAACTAAATCATTGATATTATAATAATATGGCCTGCAAGAATTTTCCTCTTTATACATGGGCAAATTAACATTGCTGCAAGAAATATATATATATTTGATAAATACCTTACATTTATAATTGATACATCACAGGAAAAAATTTTCCAACTAAAAAATTCATGGCTATAAGGATATATATCTTTTATACAATTGACACTGTATATGAATAAGCAATATTTTGTATAATATTATGCTGTAAATAAACTATAAAATTGAATAAATATATTTATCTTAAATTTTTAAAATTCAACAGATATCTTACAAAAAATCTCATGTTTTCATAAAATATATGTTGCTATAATTTATAACAGTGTACTTAACATAGTTTTATAAAATATATATTGCTATAATTTATTTCAGAGGACTTTTTGGCTTAAAAAATGAAAATCATTATAAAAAATACTGACTCTTCAAATCATGTTAAAATGAAAAAAATAATAAAAAGAGAAATAGAAAGAGAGAGATACTGTTTACGCACATTTTAATCAACATTATACATTTACATATTTCTAAAAGGAGAATTTACTTATTTTCTTCATGTATCATGTTAAAAATATTCTTTTGCATTTGAAAGCAAAACAGCATATTTTTTAAAAAATTCAAAGCTGAAAATGTTTTTCTTATCCCAAATTGAAACATGATAACAACTATTTTCTTTCTCCTAATTAATGTAAAATTATAAGAAACTAATTCCTGAAAATTATTCATTTTTTTTCCTTTTCTTTTTTTCACAAAAATCAGAAAAAATAAAGAAGGAAAAAAGGAACTTAATATGACAATTAAAATAAGTAAATTTTCCTATACAAGAAATAATAAACTTTTGTCATTTTTAAATTTACTTTACTTTTTTTTTTAAATTAAGGATATTTTTAGTAAATATAATTCATTTACTAATCTAATGGCAATCGGTTGTACAAGAAATATATGGTGAAAATGTTATATTTACGAATTGCTTGTAGATACAGCATCATTATTTTGAATATCGTTGCATGTATTAGAATTTAAAACCTGCTGTTTAGAAGGTCGTTGCAACAACAGGACTAATTCAGCAATAGTTTTAGGCTTCAACCCTGTAGAAAACATATGCATCTAAATATGTTTAAACAGTCACAGAAAAATGTCCATTTTTATGCTAAAACACAACTAATAATTACCATTTGTTAAAATATTTTTATCAACATCTACTGGTGAAGTTGGACCAATATTAATACTCAATCTCAATAATTCCAACATTTTTCTCCGCTCAGTTAGTTCTTCATAAACTCGAAAGATAGACTGGTGAGCTTTATGTTTCTTCCAACTTTCAAGAACCTCATCCTTTTCAGAAGAACACAGTTTTGTTCTTTGTAATTCTTCACAAACACCAATATATGCTTTTTTCCAGCGTTCTTTTGGTGTTAAATTATTTTGCATATTTGATGGATTAATAGATAAGGAAATTTCTGGATGATAGCCTAGTCTTTGACCATAAGATAAATATTTAATATTATAATCAGTACTAGAAACTTCATCTGTATTATCTATAGGAAATAAAGAAATAGATTAGCTATAAATAAAATATATAATAAAGAAATAGATTAGCTATAAAAACATTTTTTGTTAAAAGAATTGTATAATTTTTCTCAAAATGCAAACTATAGTACAATGAAAGAAAAACAAATAATCAAAATTAATGCTAAAATTTTAACGCTTTTTAAAGAGTAATTTAATGCTGTAATCTATGAAAAAGAAAAATGTATATCTTAACTTTAGGTTTTCATTAAAAAATTTAAATTTCTAATCCTTAAACTAAAAAATAGTCTAAAAAATTGCTTCACTATAAGATACAGCAGATGAAAATATTAAGTTTATAAATTTCTTTTAGAAACATTTTGAAAAAACATTAACTTAAATACTTAAATGGTAATTAATAATATTATCTTTCTATAAAAATATTACATATCAACTGTTAGAATTATAAATATCTATTTTCAAAGAAATATAAATAATTAGTTAATTTCCAGAGTATAAAGATGACAGAAAATTTATCATTTTAAAATTTTTACAAGAAATGCAAGTTACAATTTAATTATTAAAAAAATATGAAAAATATTAAAAACATATCAACTTAAAAGGAAAAAAACTTTTAAAAGTTCCTAGTACTGGGAAAAAATTACCAAATATATCAATTCATAGCAAAATATATTAATATATTTTAAACAATATTTCTTCTAGTTAATTTAGGATTAAATAACCATAGTTTTTCAATATATCTTAGCTAAATCTACACTTTTAACAATCAGAAACTAGAAAAAAAATCTTAAAATAACACAATATGGAATTTTAAAATATTATTTAATTTATTGTTAAATTTTCTTTTACATTATAGATTTTAAAAAATGTTAAAATAACTTGCGAATCACTTTCCTATCAAGATTTTAATTACCAAAGGTATCATTTTTATTTCTCTATTAATTTAAACTAACATGCTATTGATATTAACAATATTATAAATTTGATTTTCAATAGCTTAATGATATTTAACTTTCAGAATATCACTAAAAAGTTTAGAATCTGATATTAAATTATAATAGTTTTTCTTTTTGGGTATTAATAACATTCATACTGATTATATTTAAAAAATAATGAAGTGAGAAATTTAAATTTAATTTTCAAATAAATGAAGAGCTACTTTAAAAAAATTACAGATACCAAAAAATATTCTTAACATTAAAATTAATATAATAAAAGGATGAAAAAAATAATATCAGAAAATAAAAATTGAAAACAATTTAGTAATCCTCTTTTATATTTTAAATAATTTCTTTTCAAATCCAGTTATAAAAAATAGATCAAACCCAGTTAAAGAAATAGTTTTAAAATGAACAATTTTCTTTGTGATGGAAAACTTTTAAAACTGTTGCTTTAAAAAATTTATAAAGAAAAAGTGAAAAAACTCTCAAAAATTTAATAATCAGAGGGAAAATTTAAATTTGGATCTTTTTTAAGAAAATTGCAAAACTTGTAAAGTTTGCAATACATATATCACTTTTATTCTGACTTACGTGTTAAGTTATCATTTTCATTTTCCTTTAGAATATCTTTTTCAACTTGTGCTAAAATTTCATTCTGAAATAAAATATATTTTGGATTATTTCTAATTAGTGTTGAGTGTGATAAGAAACTGGCAAAAAATCTAAATACTCTAGACATACAAATATTTTAGAAATGTACAATAATTAGATTTTTTATTAAATAAAAATTCCCCAATCAGAAAAAATTCACAGAAAACTGCATGAACTACAATTTGAAATAAAACATAAGTGTAGCATCTTCCATTTATTAAATTAGATAAATCTCTCCATATGTTCTGATCAATATATTTTATTAATTTTTTGTTTTATAGGAAAAAACTATACAGAAAGAAATTAAAAAGTGAAAGCATAAGATATATAATAAACACAAGTTTAAAATTTTTTTTAATTGCTTAATACAAAATACTGTCATTTGGAATATCATCAAAGTTTCAATTTTATGTTATTTTTATAAGTACAGACAAATTTATCTTCTTTGGTGAAAAAATAAATAAAATAAAAATAAATAAATAAAAATAATTCATAATATTACTCTTCTAAAAGTACAATTTGATATTCAGAAGAAAATTTGTGTAAAATAAACTTCAAAAAGTTGCATAACAAGTAATTTACTTCTGGTAAACTTCCTAAGACTTCTTGATGCAGTAGAGCCACAACTTCAGCAAATGAACAACCATTCATATATTTTTCAGCATGAAATGTACAAACCTAAATTTTATATATAAATTTAAAATAAAATAAAAATTTTATATTCCACACAGTTTACATATGCTTCGCAAAAAATAATATATGCTGAAATCTCAAACTTTTAAATATCATAAATATTCTTTCATAATTCAGGTAATAATATTATATTATTTAAAATATTTTTTCACATAAATTTTCTTTAAAAATGTCAATAGATGACAAAAGCAAAGAATTTAAGCAAATAAAAGAAGAAAATGTAAAAACTATACATAAAATACTTTTCTAATTCTAATTTTAAAAAGTAAAAAACATACCTGAACAATATCAGATAAAATCATCCGTAAATCAATATCAGTCTGACACATAGCTTGAAAAATTGTTTTTATCAATGGAGATAGTTTCTAAGAATAATAATTATAAAGGAATTATAGAGAAAAATAAAAATTATGCCTTTAATAAATAAAAAATGAATCCTTATATTGTTAACTTATGAATTGTGATATTAAAAATTACTGTATTTATCAAAGCATAAAAGAATTAAATCATTCACAAGTTAATGAATGACTTTTATTAATTTCTCAGCACATTTGTATATCACAAGCTACTTTAAGAAATTCAAAATGAGAAGTTAATTAAGAATAGAAATTGCAAAATAAAATTTTCTAAAGCAATTATAAAATTTATGCATCATTATAAATTTTAAATATAAAAATCACCCACTAAAAAATTTATATTCTTTGGCAAAATTCCCTAAAATAAAAAACATTCCATTATAAATTAATGCCACTAAAAATAAATGAAAATATATTATTCATGAAATGCAAATAGTACAAATTGGAATATTACTGTTTATCACAATCACAGGGAAATTTAGCACATCTTTCGCTACTGCTCCTGGAATATTTGCCTCTCTCATTCTTGTTTATTTTCTCATATTTAGTCAATTTTAACTTTTACTATTTATTCAAAATTTCTTTACTTTGTTTTTAAGCAAATATTTATGTTCTTTTCAATTATAATGTATATAAGTTATGCAATATATGTTCTTTTCTTTAATTCAATATAAAGTTTCACCATGTAAATTACTTAATCTGGAGTACTACAATTAAATTAATTGCTGTTCAGTTGAATATTTTACAATTACATTTAGGAACTTACAAGAATTAAATTCAAAATAACTTTCTTAAAAAAGAGATCATAAGTCAATGGCTGGACACCTCAGCCACATCTTTAGATCTAATTATTTTGCTACCTCATTTTCAATTTTAATATTGTTAAGTAATAGATATTCTGATAAGTAAAATGTTTCTTTCATAGTATTAATAAATTTACAATGTTGTTTATGTTCTTTTTTGTCATAAATATCAATCATGGAATGACAGTTTTTGATGAAGGCTGTACTGTGAATGATTTTACAATTGTCTAGTAGGCTTAATAATAAAAAAATTAATAAATAAATAAAAAAAAAACTTTATAACCAGTGAGTTTGGAAATTTTTTAGTCACAATAGAAGAGTTTAAAAAAGTATTTAATATTATTTACCATAATAGTAACATTTTTATATATACATAAAAATATATTGCATTCTATAAATAACTTCAAAATATCAAATTCATTTCCAATCACAAAACAATTTTAACAATTAGGAGCTTTTAAATGCTACAAATATTTTTGAAAGGTTAATATTTGTCTCTGTTTAATGTAAAAAGTACAATTTTTATTCAGATTACCTTTGGAATGTGTAATAAAAGTTTGAAAGAAACAATGATTTATAATTACATTTTATAAAATTACATTTTTTCATAGTATTTTGATTATAATTTTTTTAAATAGAGTAAGCAAAATGTGAATAATAATTTTTATTCTTTTTCACTACAGCAAATACTTTAAATTGTATCATAAATATGAATAATATATAATGTATCAAAAATCCTCATTTCAAAATAATATGTTTTGTTTTCACTTAATTAATACATTTATCAATACATATTATGATAAATAATACCTCATTCAAATGTGCAGCATATTTCATTGTTTGTCCAAGTGAGAAAACATATACCTACAATAAAATATATAAAGTTTATAACATAAAAATACAGAAAAATAATTAAAAATGTAAGACATATCAATTTTTACCTTTTCTAAGTAATCATTTTGAGCATAGGAATCTTCTTTTTCTTTCAACTCATCATAAATATACTTTGTTTTCTTATTTTTATCAAGATGACAAGGATTTAACACAACACGTCCCATTGCAGTGCATAATAAATTATCGGGTGTCACTAAATATGTAGGAAAACCCTCCTGCCATGCATGCCCTGAAATAATTAAATTTTTATCTTTGTTAGTAAAAAAATAAATTAAATATTTTTATGCTCATATAATTGATGTTAGTAAAACTGTGATAGTCATAGATAAATGACAATATTTACAATTAATAAAAATTTAGTAAGGTTGTTTGTGATTTCAGGTTATTATTATATTTTTAAAAGCAAATGTATAAAAGTTTAGAATGTTATTAAGTTTTAGGAAAACAGAAAATAATACTAAGCGATTAATTTTTAATTTACATTAACTTTAAATAAAAACTTTTCAATCCATAATTTTAAATATAAAAAAAGATAAACTATTTTTTCAATAATCACACATTAAACATATTAAGAAAAATAGTATGTATTTTACCTCTGAGAAAAATATCTTGAACAGCTTGAGTAGTTTGAAACAGAACACCCCACAGCTCCCATTCTTGCAAAGGTTCTTCCCTTACTTCCAAAATTTCCTTCAAAGAAACTTGGACATTCTCAAGCACTGGCATGCTACAATGATAAGATACCATATCAAGTTTTTGAATGAGGCTTTTCCAACTTGGTTCTTTCACATCTAGATTCAAAGGATTTGGCTTTACAGGTAAATAACTCATCCTCAAATACTCTTTATCAGTTACACTTTTATGTTTAACTAAGCTTCATTATGGAAGAAGAAAAGACTCCAGCTATCTCTCTCTCTCTCTATCCTTTGATCCTTAAATCAAAATGTATTAAACAAGAAAAATAAAAAAATAATCCACAGCAGTTGGTTTCCTATGTCTGAGAAGTTGAAAGGTTTCAAAGGATTAAGGGGAAGCCAAACATGGAGAAGAGAATAAGCACACATTTTTAATAAATTTTACTTAAAATAAGAATTTTTAACAGTGCAATATTTTAAAAATAAATATCTCTCTCTCTTTCCAAAGTAATTATTATTATTAATTAATGAAATTTGCAGCATCAAATGACATATAAAATTAAATCAGTTTCCAACTTGGGTTCAACAAATAAAATAATTATGTGCAACAATAGAGAATATTTAGAAACATAAAAAATTTCAATCACTTACCTAAAACTTAAAATTTGAATTGACAAATTCATTAAAATCAAACAGATTTTAGCAAACTGAATAAAAATACAACATTTAATCAAGATTACAGAAAATATCAAAAAGCACAAGTATTTTTTATATATGTATGTATGTATATAATCTCATTCATTCTTTTCTAATGCAATACTCAAATTCCAACTGAACAGGTGTGCACATATGAAAACATAAGAAACCTTCAGACTAAAAAGGAATGTCAGCAAACATTGTTATGATTTAGTACAACGTATGATTGAATAAGAAAAACATTTTTAATAGATAAGGTTAGTATTGCTAAAATGCAGTTTTATTTCAGATTTGAAGAGCTTTTGATGGTTTTTATGAATCTAAAAAGGTTTAAGATAATTTTAACTAAAAAATTTAAATAAAAAATAGATTATAAATATATTTTTTTCCAAAGTGCTTATATTAGAATTTATATGAAAATATCTTTCTTTTATTATAAAATGAATCCATATTAAATTGTAAATTTTTTAATTAAATATTTTTATGAAAAATAAGATAAATTATATATACATATATATATTATTTGGTAATTTTTTTAGCAACTTTAGCTAGCATTAACAAATAGCATTTATTAAATCAGTATTTTAAGAGTAAAGTATCATAGTATAGCCATGAAAAATATATAATATTTATAGTTCAAATTTTAACACATATCAAAAGTTTGTATTCATTATAAATGCAGAAAGACTGAAAAATTCAACTTTTTTAAATTTTCTCAATAATTAATTAAAAGTAATATATTTTCAGTTTTGAAATGTAAATTAAGTAAAATGTTACAATATTAAATTTAAATTATAAAATAAGTTTTTACAAATAAAAAGAAATTAAACTTTTCATATGATTTCTTAAGTTATTAGTAAATGTCTTAGATTCAAATTTGCTTTTAACATTTATAAATTTAATTTGCAACTAAAATTTAAATTTATTGCAGCTTAAAGCTTTTCTTTAATATTTAATTATGTAAATTATGTATGTTTAATTATGTAAAAAAAATCAAAATGCAATATTATTTAAGATCCAAATGTCAAGTTACCAAACATTAACAAAATAATTCATAAGTCATTGTAGTTTTATAAACAATATATAAAAAGTTATTTTTAAAAAAGCTTTATCTCCTTATTTATAGAAACATAAAAATGTTTACAATTTGTTTTAAAAAATGAATATAAAGATTTGCACATGAAATTTAACTTATTTAATAACAAAAAATGTTTAGTGTCATTGTTTTGATGCAGTGACAACAAATCAGATAGAAATTACAAAAATAGTAGTCTCTCTTTCTCCTTTGTTTCTCAGTAACCAACTTAAAATTTTTTCAACAAATTGTTTTTAAATTTTAATACATTTTTGCTTTTTATAGGTTGTAACTTAAACAATGACAACAGAAATATGTTTAAAGCCATATAGTTAAATATTAAATAAATCTTAAATAATTATTTTAAACAATTACTTCCTTTATCCTTCACTATTTCATTTTCAGATATGACTTATAGTTTAGCAATAATGTATATTAGAAAAGTCTCATCAAAACTAAAAAAAATCATTTCTTATAAGCTTAAAAAAATAAAAGACTTTAAAAACAGGGATTATTAAAGTTTTTATTCAAGTAATATTTCAATAATTTCAATTTGTCACAAATCTATTTTTTATGATTCTTTGTATATTTTACAATATTTTTCACAAGTACACCCAAAAGTTAACTTACTTCTTACTTTAATATTTGTCCTTTTCTTTTCTAATTATTCATACAAATGTTTAATAAGTTAAAATTCTAAAATACAAGAAGCACTAGCAATCATAAAATTTTAATAATGTAACTTTTCTGGAATTTGGTAGGAGAGAAATGTTTTAAAGAGTCACAGATGATTGCTTCCCAATCTTAATTTTTTCTTGAATTCTTATATTTAATGTCAATATATAGCAATCTTATAATAGCTTTTCATGAATTGTGAACATGATACATATATATGCCTTCTTTTAAAAATATATTGTTAAATATTGCCATTATTAATATTTTACTAATAAGGTATGTACTGTTAACATTAGATGTTAAAATTTATAATCTATTTCTATCATGCTTTATAATTTTGTGATATAATAAAAAACAAACACATTCTATAATAAATTTTAGATTAAATTTATAAACAGCTTGTATTTTCAACCAAAATCAAATATTATATATAAAAGTGAAATTATAATTAAATTTTCCAGAAAAAAGGATAAAACAAAATAAATTCTTAAAATTTAGTACTTTCCAATCAAAATTAGTGATTTAAAAAAAAAAAATTTCAATTATTGATATAATATAAATTTATAAAATGTTTTAAAGCAACAACAAAAAGACTGGTTATATTTATTTAAAACCAAATTTAGTTATAGCATAGATGTTGCAGAATATTATAAATATCAGAGAGGTTATTTTATAATTTTAATTTAACAATTAAACTGCAGAAAATTTTTACTGAAATCACTCTATAGAGTAAATCCCTATAACTCATAATGTCTTAATAGTGAGCTTATTTAATGTACTGGAACATCAAACATCAAATCAATAATTATAACATAAATTATGTGACAAATTATTAATGAAAATTTAATTAAAATTTCATTCTGTTCTGATTAACTTCACCATAACCTGTAATTTAAAATTATGTTTTCATAGTATATATATTAGAAATTTAATATTTTTGCCAAATTTTCTTTTCTTTTTTTTCATAAAAAAGGAAGGAGAGCTAAAAAAATGTTACTGTACTAACTGGAAAATAAATTGGATTATACAAATTAGAATAGTCTAAACAATAAAATGTTGTAAAATATTTCTGATTATCTTTCAGAGAAGATTTTTTATTTATAACAACTTATATTTTCATATCCTAAGAAGCAAAATTCAGAGAATTGGCATTTTGATAAATAAGTATTCAAAAGATAAAAATGTATCACTCCTTTTTGTTTCTAGAAAGTTTGCTCTGTCACTCTATGGATACTTTTTGTGCATCAAAACTTTTTCACAAAGACCTATGACTTAAAGTGGCTTCTAAGACAATACAAATCTTCATGCTAAGTTAGGAGTCAAGCTAACGAATTATTGTTGTTGTTGCTAATCTCTGTGTTCAGCCTTTGCTAGATGAGATCTACAAATGACAACTCATTGTTGGAGAAAAAAGGCAGTCTGTTAGTCCAAAGACCAGAGGTAGAGGACTGACTCAGTTTGTTTGCCAGAAAGTATTTAGCTGGGTAAAGAGGAATGACCTTCACGCCTTGGATGACCCTATCAGGAAAATATTCTCCAAATGTACTTTGCCCCTTCCACCCAGTAACATACCATCGCCAGATGAGGCAGGACTAGAGGTACAAATCATTGATTTGATGAATTATATATCTTGACTCTACAGTTTAAAGAATCAAATTTGAGACATTTTAATGCATGGGATATACTACTATAAACTGTGTATAAAACTCAAAAAAGATTTGAAGGGATGTGATTCTACAACTAAATAAGTCTTAAACTGTCAGTTGATTATTTTTAGCAACAAATCAATTCCATTCTATATAATTATCAATGAAGGATATTGCGAAAAGCATGAAATTTTAAATCCAATAAACATAATTCAATTTCTAAATTTTTTCAGCTTATTGAAGACAACTTATGTTTAAATTTGATAGTAATAACATTATTGGATTTAAAATACTGATAAATATATATAAATACATCTAAAGTTATTTAACTCTACTGTTTCCAATTTAAAATTATAAATATTTATAAAAAAATAAAAAAAAAAACTTTTATTATTAACATTTAGTGAATTTCAAAAAATTTCTGAAAATAATGCTTCCTCTAGAGATAAATTTATCTGCAAATATTAATTTGAGAACATATCTCAGTTATTTTATTTTTGATAACTTTTTGTGCATGAAAATTATTTAATGTTTAAAGGGAGACTGAATTGTTACAAATATCTTTGCTCGGGGTAGATTGATTGTTATTCTATAATCACCTTTTGTAGAAAAAGGCGAGTTTGACTGGGATCAACAGTTTACAAAAAAATCCGATTCACTTCATTACACATTATAAGCATTTACATCCATAGAAGAATCAAACCTGCAAATTCTTGAACCAAAAACTAACATTTCAGAAGTCAAATCGGTATGTTCTAGATGGGAGCAGTTCATACTTACTAATAAAACCAAATTCAAAATAACTATTTATCACTCACAGGTTGATTTGAGATTGAGTTTTACGTTTAAATGAAATAAATACATTCTGTAATGATCTGAAATGTACAATACTATGGTTAGCTTACCCTTAAAAAGTATAAATTTTCTGGCATTTTTATAAAACAAGACATCATTATTATGCATCATTGCAGTTTAGAGTATCCACGAAGTTCGATACTTTCAGTTATTTATAAATGAAATTAATAGCAAATAAATTGAAATTTTGCGCAAAATTTTTTATATTAATTTTACAGGTGTATTTTATATTTAATTTTACAGGTGTATCGTAATATTAATTTTACAGGTGTTATTCATTAAAAAAATTAAGACATTCTAAAGTTTTTTTTTTTTTTTTTATCTATTATAAAAATAATGAATTTAGATTAAATATCAAATCTCAGCATTATTTAATTCAAATTTTTATAGTACCTAATGAAAGTAATACTAAAAAACATGCTCACAGTTTGAATACTAAACAAATTTAATATAAGATATACTTTAAAATTATAAATATCCAATAGTTGAAAATCTGAAAATGTTAACTTACTTTTTCTTTAAATAATTAAGATATTATTTCAATCCAAATATAAAATTCAAAAAAAAAAAAACTCAATGGAATGATGCAAATATTCTTTCTCAAAAAATATGTTCCCAATTTTACAACCAAAAAATAGATTTCATTACTTTTAAAGTGTTCAATTTGTAAACAATCACTTGCAAAAGCCGCCATCTGTCACTCTTTACCGTTGTCAACATCAACATCAAACAAGAACAAATCCCAATCAGTTGCCATTAATAGTAGTCTTAACTTTAGTATGTTTCACTTTAAAAACTGATACAAACATAAATAGCCTTAGAAACTAATTTCTAAATCCTCATAATTAAAAGAAAATTTTTATTTCAATGTTATATCCAGAATTAAAATAGAAAATATTTTCCCATTAATAAGTACATAATATAGAAAGGGAAAATACTTACTTTTTTTCCCGGCATCGTGCACACATGTGAAATGAAATGTTTACTTTCAGTCTTGGGTCTTCTCGTTCAGATTTACCTGTACTCCATAAGTTTATTTAAATATAAATTTCATTACATTGCATTTGTGTATGAAGTAAAGTATGCTGTTGAAAGAAGTTTTCTGCAAATTCCTAAGACTTTGAAAATTTGTAATGGAAGTAGATGACAGTGAAGTCTCTGAAGAAGACTTTGTAAGAATGCAAGACCGTCAATGGAATAGCGCTCCAAGTTACAGAAATGCTGTGGAAAACATGAATTCCATGCTTGCAGTCGAAAATCCTCATCGAAAAAGACGTGAAGATGTTGCCCAGTCAAGTTTATTACCTCTTAATTTAAATGTGCATAGTGGAAATTATCGAAATATGAAGGTTTCATTTCCTCAGTGTCTTTCTTATCGTGAGAAAGGAATGACTAGTCAAAATAATTTTAATTCTCAAGTTTTAAAATACAAATTAGGACAGTTACAGTGGGTCGGTATGAGTCAAATAGACTTTACAGATTATGTCAATTGTTATTTTGTTAAAGGTTTTAAAAGAGATATTTTAGCAGCATGGACATACCATGAATATTCAGCTACTCTTCTCAAATCAATATCATTCCAATTCAAAAAACTTGATTCTAAAAATAGTGATACAGGCACTAGTTTAGAAGACGTTTTTTACTCCCACATAGTAACAATGCCTAATTATAAAATATTTGATATGTGTGGTCTCACAAATAATCATCAAGATTATATATTGTATGTTTCTAATTCTTATTCTCGACATAAGAATATTGCTCATCTAGCACCACTAGGAAGTATTAACTTCGATGAACCTCGGGAAGACGTGATAAGGCGATTTGAGCATCAAGATATTCTTTGGAGTTGTGCATGGAGTGATAACAAGAGGAAATTTGCTATTGGAGCAGATCGATGTTTTTATGTTTATGACTACCAGAGTTTATCCACCAAAATAGAACTGCTTAAAGGGCAACCATATTCAATGGACTTCAATAGCAATGGCAATGTTCTATATATTGGCTTGCACCATGGCCAATTAATGTGCTTTGATCTTCGAACAGAAAATTTTCCAGCAATGACTGCTCCGTTATGTAAAAATATTTGCTATATGAAGCTCTTATCAGATGAGAAATCTGTTGTGTGTAGTGGTTTCAACAGTGTACTTTTAAATGTTAGTATAAATTTATTTTTAGTTACATTTCTTTAAAGAATTAATCAGATTAACTTTTTACAGTGAATTTTTGTATTATAATCATGTAAAGTTATACTATGTGGAAATTTTAATAGTCGTTACTTAGTACAACATCTGTAGGAATTTAGACTGACTAGACTTTAAATATCTCAAATATACTAAATGTAATGCTTAAAGATATTTTCCTCTAAAACACACTACTTAATAGAGTTGAAATCAATGTACTATATGTGATACATAAGTCTCATAATCAAACTCTTATGTTACATTATGTAGTACAATAATATATTTGTGTCAATACACTCATAACAAAAAAAAAAAGATTAATATTCTTTAGTTTTCTTAATTTTTTAAATGTATAGAATTTTAAAACACAGGTTTTAAAATAACTGTTTCCAAATAAACTTGCTTTTTCAAATGAAGTCTGAGAAATAAAGTTAGAATTCAAGTTATAAACATTTACATCACCAACTAATCATTTGGTGAGACAACTATATCAATCATGACTCCCAAAAATATATTTTTTTAAACTCTTCTTAATTTCATGCCCTATCTCTTAAATTTCATTATAAAGTCTTGTTTTGAATTTTTTTTTTTTTTTTTTTTTTTTGTCTTATTTTTAATTTCTAAGGAATACATTATTTTAAAAGTTATTTGTGTCACACACACAAATACCTATTTAAGTCACAGAAGTCTATTGTTAAATATATGTAATATATATATTTCCATGTTGAAATTAATTCTTTAGATTGCATATCCTTGAATTTCAGCCTTTTTATATGTATATTGAAAAGAGTTATTTAATAATAATTGCGTAGTAGCTATTAGTTTCTAAAAAAATTACAAGAAATTGCGTTTAATTTCTAAAAAAAATCTTAAAAACAATTTAAGATTTTTTTATAAGCTAACAGTTGTTAGACAAATTACATAATTTTTAAATAACCTCTATCAATTAATATGATAATATGGAAATTAAAAAGAAGGGAACTAGTTCGGTTTCCCCATATATTGGCGAACGCGGCAATTTTTTTTTGTCGCCAAGTCGCCAATGTAAGCGCCAAGCTAACACGGGAAATTTCCGGAAGTTCGATCGAAAAAGCATTTTAGAAATTTAAAAAGGGAAATAAATATAAATGGACTTACTTGATATGAAGTTGAGCTGACGTGCGATTGGTATGTTTATTTCGACATTTTTTTCGCTGTCACCAGAGTCACATTTCAGTTTTTTTTTTTTTTTTTTTAAATATTTACACAAATATTTTTCTAAATATTTACACTTTATAAAATTTTAAAAAAGCTAAAAAAAAGGCATGCAAAAAATATTATTTTAAATATAAATTACTTTATAAAATTGAAAAAAGGATTCAAAAAATATGTTTCTAAATATATAAAATAATAATGAATAAAATTATTAGGATAATAATGAATTAAATTAATAAGATAATAATGAATTAAATTATTAGGATAATAATGAATTAAATTATTAGGATAATAATGAATTAAATTAATAAGATAATAATGAATTAAATTAATAAGATAATAATGAATTAATTTATCAAGCTAATAATAAATATGGAATCCATAAATATATATTAAATAAACGAAATAAAAAGAATTAATGTAAAAGAAATTGTAAAAAATAAAAATTTACGATGATTAGACGCTGGTGACAACGAAGCACATCCCTTAATTGCACCTACAGCAAACTAAAGACAAATGGCTTCCAATTCAAATAGAAACGTCGAAAAAACGTGGATATAGAATTTTCTAGAACAATGAAAGTCAAGTAATTTTTAAATAGCTTTAAAATTTATGTTAAACACAAGAAAAATTGATTAGTGGCAACAACAACAAAAAAAGTAACTAAAACTGAAATTGGCAACACTAAAATAAAAACAAAAGCTGAAATCGGCAACACTACGCAGTAAACAAAGGGCGCCAGATTTGGCGAGAAATCTTATATGGGGATATCGAACTTGTTCCAAAAGAAGTATTACTTTTTGTTAACCAATTCCCAATTACTATTAGTCCATTAATAAAATATCAATTGTCCTCATAATGAATGCTGTCATAAAATAGTGATGAAATGACTTATGAATAATTATTATTCATCATAATCTAAAATAATTATTTAGAATAAGTAAAATATTATAAGTATCCATCACAAAAATTTCTGAGTGGTACATAAATATTTCTTGTGTAAAATAATTTTAAATATGGTCACTTAATTTTAAAAATCATAACTTAATCGAACAATTTAAAGATAATTAATTTAGCACAATTATCTTAAGATTTACTATGCTTTTGTATGCAACTGATAAAGCAGTAAGTTGAATTTCATTCTATGCCACTTTTAATATTTTATAGCTTTTGAAGCAACTCTTAGACTGACCCTCTCATCTATTACATCATAAAAATTAAGCAAATGTTATTAGACTCGTATAATTTTTGTTATGGATAATTTTTAATAGTATTTATAAAATTATTTGCAAATAGTATGGGTACAAATAAAAACATTATACATCATTATCAATTAATGATGCAGTTAAGAAATAAACTTAATTCAAAAGTGAGAGGCTAGAATTAAGTAGAATAACAATATTTAATATATATTATTTGTTTATAATATGTTAAAATACTTAACACTGAGAAATTTTAATGCATCAAATATTAATAAATGCTTCTATAACTGTGCATGATGTGTTGCAAGAAATATTTCCTTCAGTATTCAAAATTATTTCATAAGTTAATGAGTGTTTGAAAAGTACTACAAATGCTATCTCAGCTTGAGTGAGAAAAATGTATTTCATGTAAAACAATTATTTTATTTATGTATATTAATTTTTAAATTAGTTTTTTACATTACTTTAACTCTCATTTGCATGTTCCTTAATACGAAGTCAACATAATTTATTTAACTATAATTTGTTTATCTTCATTTCAGGTTGATCTAAGAACAAAAAAAGTTGTCTTTCAGTATCCTGAGCATTATAGTTTATATAAAAGACTGACATTCAATTTCAGTGAATCAGCAAATCTTCTGTGTGCCCCTGGAGAGGATAATATTACAAGATTATGGTCTCTAAACGAAGGAGAACTCTTGCACTCTCTGCCACTTCCAAATTCACGGGACTATTGCGGTCAAGTTAACTCTGTGTTGGAAGCAGATGGCCGAAGGATTTTTGTTCATGTTCTCCTTGGGGATACTGTTCACACATTCGAATCTCTTGAGCAATCTGAAAGTAATCAATATGTGATGCAACTCCATGCTACACTACGCATTCATTAATTTAATAGCCTTATTTTCTAATCATAGCTTTGTGATATTTTATTTCAGCAATATTGGTTCAGCAGGTTTGATAATGCTGATAATCCATACAAGAGATGAGCAATTCCTATAAAAGTTTGAGCATAGTTTCATTCATAATGCTCTTCTATTCATCAGGACTTTTATAGTATCCAAGAAAACGCAGAGGCACACATACCTAAAAATTATATCTATTGAAAATAATTCAGAAATTATTTTTAAAAAGTGCTTAAATATTGCCTATGTTGCTAAATGTGTTTTTAATTCCTTATAAAAACTCACCATCAAATTTTTTTTGTGATTGAAGTTTGTTGAATCTAATCATTTACTTGATCCAATCTTGACCATAAAAAAAAGTTACGTATCATTAAGTATGAAAATATCAGAATTCATTGTTTTAAGTAATTAATCAGTTATTTGTTTAGAAATGACTGGATTGGGAATAAATTGAAATTTATTTTTAATTTCTCTTAAATGTGAAGAATGATAAATGATAAAGACTTGCACTGACTTTTCAGAAAGAAAAATTGTTAAAATATTGAGCTCTGAAGAAACTTTACTGCATTAATAAAATCTACAGAAGAGCTTCAATCAAAAAACATCTATTTGTTCAATAAGTTTATATTCCTATCTTGTTAATAGACAATTATTTATTGTATATATAAATTATAGTAATTTTGTTACTATTTTCTGAATTGTTTTATAATTTTGTATGCAATGTGAATAGAATTTTTTCAAAAAAAAAAAAAAAAATTGAATGGAAATCAAATGAATAGAATTTTTTATAATGACAGATACTATAAAATTTTTATACATGTTATAGATTTTGTTGTATTTAACTTTATAATGTGCATTTCTCAATTTTTTGTTAATATTTGAAATAATTATTTAAATTACATTTCATTAAAGCATCACGTTTTCTTATTGTTTGGCTGCTTTGAATTATTAAGTTTTTAATTATTGACTAAAAAAATTAAATCATTTTTTATGATTGCATATCTAAAATTCTAGAAATATGAAACTCAAGAAAATGTTTCTTTTATGTAATTTTTTTTTAAAAAAAAAAAGCTTTGCAATAAAAAATATACTGTTAAAGATTTTTAAAATATGTTAATAAAAGTATTTTTATACATATGAGGCAAATTAAATGGCAATTTGTATATAAAAAAAGTTTTTAAATTTGAGCTTTAGTTGATCATTTTATTTGTAAGCATGCATGCTCAATAATTAGCAAATCAGTTGTATTGCTAAATTCATTACAAGCCAAACATGATAATCTAGATTTTTTTTATACAATGAATATATTTTCAGTTGGGGCTTATTCAAATCTGTATGCTATCTGCTTAATTTTTATGAAATGATTTAACAAAAGATACAGCAGTTTTTCTTTTATAAGACTATTTTTTTAAGCATTTTATTATAAAGATACTTTTAATCTAATGTATTTAAAATTAACATAACTAATAAAATTGGGGGAAAATCTTTAAAATAACCTATAGTGTACACGTTAAATTTGATAACCATTCTGAAGTTGGGGATATATTTTCTCAATTATTGAAATAAAATTTTATATATATAATATAATACTTGGATTTAACTAAAGACCACTCAATAAAAAAATTCTTCTACAAATGAATTTACAATTAAGAACTTTTATATATTACAACTTAGTACTTCATAGAAATATAAACTACAAAAGTTGAAATCTATATAATCACTCAAACATATAAAATGTTCATTATTTTTTTCTTTAAACTTACAAATTGAAGACATTTTAGAAAATTCAATTTCTAGGTTTTTTTTCTTATGAGAAGATACTTAGTATAAAAATTCAAGTTCTTAAAGTTATTAGATAAATTTTTGTAAGTTAGAATGGCTCTTTACATGAAATGGAAATGTCTTTATTATATGCAATTTTTTCTCATACAACTTATGCTTAAAAAATTCTTAAGAGAATCAAATATATATAAATATAAAACTTAAATCTTTTTTTCACTAATATTTATTCTAAATAGTAAATTAATTTGTATACTTGTGGTGTTATTGTTCAAAATTTTATTATATCAAGGTTTGTGCAAAATAACTATATTTTCTTGTTTGGCATTTTTCTTTTACACAATCAAAAGTTTTGTTCTTCACATAATGCAAATGAAAATAAAAATTTTCCAATTGGGAAAATTTACTTTTAAAATTAAATGTAAAAAATCGCCTTGAAAAATCAGAGTTTTGGTACTAGAACAGAAGAATATGGTAATCTTTTAATATAAATCAGAATGTGAATTCTATATTCTAATTATTTTTTCTGTGTATTAATTTCACTTCAGAGTTACATTTAAATTGGTATTAATTTTGTTACTTTAAATTTTGTAAATGTACATTGCAGCAATAATTTAGTTTTCCACAATAAACAGCAAGATTTTAATAAAATGTTCATTATTATAAGAACATTAGTACTTCTCTTATTTGATTTTAAAGAGATTCCCCATATTATATTATTTCATGAAATTTAATTTTACCTATCAACCAATTAATTGAATTTATTACTTAAATGAAATAGCTTGCTGTATTTATTCAAAATCAATATGAAACACACAATGTATTCCAGGTAGATGCAGCATTGTTGTATATATATATGGAATTATATCCAATAATATGAAATTAATACTAGCAGAAAGTACCAAAATAATTAGAAACTTGAAAATAAATACTTAAAAACTGTTTACCTAGCAAGCAAAGCTATTTCACTTGGCGATTTTTCACTTTGAAATAAATTCCTATAAGAAATAATCAGTTATGTATATTTCAACAAATAGTTAATAAACTTGGTACCTGAAGAAAATTTAACAGACAAAAGTTTTGTAAAATAACGAGAAAAAGAAGTTGAATTCTGGTTGTCAGCTGTTTTTAAATTTAATTTTGCAATAAATGTAGTGTTTTACCTATTTATTATCTATTACTGTTACAGAATCAGAATACATAGAACTTCCATGTAATAAATTCAGCTAAAATATTTAGTCTATAAAATATATATCTACCATTTCTAGCATGTTACTCCAAAAAATAAAAAATTTGTGTTAATGTCTAAAATATGATTACACATGAAGAATTTTTAAATAAGAAATTTATAAGTAGCAATGTCATTTAATAAATTTATTATTTAAATAATTATTTTCACATTCCAAATACCCATCATAAAAATAAATTTTTATTTAGAAGCAGATGTTTAGTAAATCTTAAACATAGACTGTAGTTACAGATGATATTTACTTCTAGAATTATTTATGAAACATTAGATTTTTCTGATATACCAGATTTCTTTATTTTAAATTTCCCATTTGTATCGCTAAAAATTTTCTTTATTTCCTACAAATGTAATATACATGACAAAATTTAATATTTTATTTTCATATTTAGTAAATTTACAGTCAAACGGTTCTAGAAAGTTTGCTTTTGTTACTCAAGTCATTTTTTGAACACTAGATCAAATCAGGATCTACAGTTTAAAACAGATTCCAAACCATTACAAAAATGCAAGCTTGATGTGGGATTTGATCTCATTAACTGCTGACCAAAGGAAAGAAAATTCTCTACAGAATCTTATATTCAATAGTACACATTAAATTTTATTAAAAAATAACAATCTTCAACAGTTAAAGAATTCCTAAAGGAATTTGGCTTGAAAAAAGTTATATTTGTAAATAAATTATTTATACTCAATGTAACTGATTTAATTGTTAATTTTTCAAGAATTATTCTGAATTAGAAACCAACAATAGTTCTAAAACAAAATCTGAAGTTTTTGCATTGAAGAATAAAATTTCCAATTATTCAATAAAAATAGGTTTTTAAACAGTGTGTTTCTTTTTTACAATCGCACACACACAGAGGTATTCATCTGAAGTATAATTAAATGCAAGGATCTTATAAAAATTTACTCAAAGTAAAAAATTCAGTGAAAAATATAAAAATTGCACCATATGTTAGAAGTGAAACTTTAAGGTCAAAAAATAAAAGGAGTACAGGGAAGTTACTTGGTATAGATATTACTCTATGGTCTAACTCCATACACAAAAGTTTATGTGAT
The DNA here is from genome assembly GCA_030067965.1 of Latrodectus elegans. NCBI lineage: Eukaryota > Metazoa > Arthropoda > Arachnida > Araneae > Theridiidae > Latrodectus > Latrodectus elegans. Next base: position 37,649,610 of record CM057815.1, read on the forward strand.
TGGAATTCAATTTAGACCATAAATCCTAACTTCAAAAATACCAAAACACAAAACAAAAATTGAACCTACAAATTAGTAAAGTGCTGTTTATTCAGCTATTGTGGCTTATTGAAAAGGGGAGAACGTTTCTTTCATATTCTGCAGTAACATTTTATAAGAAGAGCTTGTATGACAGACTTCTTGCTTAAAATGAATTTCAAATTACTAAACATCATCTGAGTTGGGAAACAACTGTTTTGAAAGCTAAGATGACACTCATTCAACTTGAAGGTGAGAGGAGACTGTTCTGTTTGATAGCTTAACAGCCATGGTAACATGCTAAAATTTAACATTTACATCATGATGCTAAGATATACATACATAGGAACAAAATATGGCACAACTTGCACTGTTGTAATGTAACAAGTGAAAACATCTACAATTTGATGTTTCTCTAAAAATATCAGTCAAGTATAAATGTAAAATCAAACTCTTACAATCAAAATTTATATTTGAATATAAAAATACTATTAAATAAATTTAATATTAACATTAGTTTCTAAAATTCATTTAATCAATTATTTTCCATCAATAAATTTAAAGCAATTCTTTTAATTATCAAAGTTACTATACATCATATTCCATAAATAAAAAATGTCATTTATGTCAAGTTTTTTAGATAGTAAAAAGAGAATATATTTCAATATATATGTTAAGGTAAATATTTTATAGATTACTTAGGTATCATGTTACGAATACATAATACCTCTTACTTCTAAATTATAAGGCAATACATTAATATGAAATTGTATGTGAAATTAATTTTATTCATAAAAATAAAATATCACTATTGATATTTAGTTTTTAGATTTTTAAAAAATTGTTTACCATGTTACAATATATGTTGCGATGTAGATTTGCTATGCTGTTGGATTACATCTTGGATAAAACATTCAATTTTTTTTTTATTCATAAAAATTAAACAAATCAAGCGAAAAATATTAAACAATTTTCACAGAATTAAATATAATGCAAAAAAATTACTTTTCTTAAAATTGCACAAAAGCTGCTACAATAATTACCTTCAATTGTAAGTTATTTTTATTTAGAAATATGAAAAGTAAAAAATACTATCTTTTATTTTAATTCAATCTGATAATTCTGGTCTGATAAGTAACAATGTAATTACAATGATACTTATCACAGACCAGAATTACAAAATTCACAAGAAAAATTTTGTGCATGAGGGTTTTTAATATTTTCCAAGAAAGCATAGTCAACTTTTCTAATTTAAGTAAACTTTCATTAATGGATCAACTCTCAATTTTTTTCTTCATATCTGTATTTTAAGCATCAATTCAATCTATTTAAACTGAAAATAACTTTTCTCAAACTGTCAAGAGCATCCCTCATTTCTTAAGAACAGTACTAATACTAAAATGGAATTACTTTAATATTTTTTTTGTTTTAAAAATAAATTGGATTACAATTAGGTTTACAGAAATTTAACATTGTTGCATATTTTTAAAATGTACATATATATTAAAATGAATTTTTTTATTTGAGAAATATCAATGGTTTGTAATACATCAACTTTTTAATTAAATTATTTAATACTGTTCATAATTCAATTCAGTTCAGTTCACTGCTAAAATTGAATTTTGGAAATTTAATATCACTAAGAAATTTTAAGGCTTACTAATCTAGTAATGAGTAATTGACACATTTTATTCAGAAAGAGTATTACATAATCAAACTTTTCCTACAATATTTTAAAAGGAAACAATGATTAAAGTAACAAAAAATGTTTTAGACAAATTAAATTATTGTATCATCTGAAAATGTATTACAGATATCTGCATATCTACTTCTAATTGCAAATTTCAGATCCACCATAATAGGCTATCAACTTTCAGTTAAGATGAAAATATTTTTGGATTTTCATCAAGACCAAAATAGTCATGTAAGCCCACAAACATTGATTAAACTCTCATGGCTAACTCAAACCATACACCATAATGAACATATATATCTTCCAAAGAGGACAAATGATGTCTTTCCCATTCTAGAAACTATTTGAAAATATTATGTAACTTCTCATTAATTTTAATAATTTACTTCTTTTTGAATAAAAAGTTAGAAATTATTAATCAATATTTGTAATGAAGAGTTTATTTTATAGTATATACACAAATTTAAAATCTAAATATGAAATTAGTGTCACCCAAGAGTAAAGATAAGTTTTAACTGGAAATGTTGCAAAATAAATTTTATAAAACTATATATTCCAAAAAATTTATTTTCTACAAATTCTAGCTTTTATTTAGAAATACATATTTTTAGTGAAAGTACAACACAATAAAATGATTTAGGATGAATTGTGAATGTAATATACCTTACAATTCAAGTCCAGAAGAAAAAAAATTCTTTTAAGATTATTTATGAATAATTATACATTTTTAGACATTTAATGTCCATTTGCTAAAGACATCTGAATATACATCCACTGTTTGTAAAACATTCTATACCAATCAATACAAGCATCATTGAAACAAAATGAGCTACCAGCAATGTGACATCGATGAGTGGAACAGTGGGTATTTAGGGCAGTTACTGGATTTTGCGAAACATAATTTTGAACAGCTTGATAAACTGGATAATGTGGGTAATAAAATGGGCGAGAATTACAAGAGTTAAAGTATGAAAAATTGCCATGATCTTTCACTGTATCACTCTTTGATTTCACTTTGGTCTTTTTAACTTTAGGAACACGATTATTTGGAGTTAACCTTTTTGTGAAATTTTTACTGTATGAACAATCTTCACTTTCAGAAGAAGTCTGAATATGCTTCTTCATGTTACATATGTCAGATTGATCATTTTTATTGGAAGTTTTTCTTCTAGCACCATGTTGCCTTTCATCTTCTGTATTATAAGGATTGGTATTAGATGCAAAATTTGTTTTATTAATCAACTGCAAATTTTCAGATAGACCATTTTGTTTTTCTTCATTCATTTGAGTTTGCTTATTGCTAGTTTGTTTTCTTGAAGGAAACTCTGTTGTTGGAGTATTTCTTTTACCAAGATAATGATCAAAATATTCATCAGTATCCACTGAATCTGAATTATCTGAACTAGAACTAGATGTTGAAGAATTGTCAAAATGAACCTTATTTTTAGTTTTACCAGATTCTTTACCATTAAACATATGTTCATCCAAAATTTTAAAAGCCGCAGTTGAACTTATGGTTGAGGATGTAGATTCGCTATCAGAGGATACATCCAATTCTGGTTCATAATGTAATACGATTTTCTTGTATTGGGAATTTTCATCATCAATAAACATATCAGTTTTCTCTTCATTTAATGACTTCAATTTAATTTCATTACAAGTTTCCTCACTAATGTATTTGGACTGATAAGATTGAAATATTTTTTGATAAAAATTATTTAAATTTTCCCTTACTTCTTTAATTTGGTTGCCCTTAACAATTTTAGTAGTGCTTAAAAAGCCTTTTGAAGTTGATTTGACTTTGCTTGAATTTTTAGCAGATATGTCTTCATCAGAGCAATTATTTTTATTCTTATTTTTATTGTGATCAATCAAAAACTGAACAATTAGTGTCTGTATTTTATTTAGAGCAAACGTTTTTGAATGATTCAATTCTACATCATTCATCTGAATTTGCAAGGAGTTTAAAGAAACACAAGCATTTGACAAAGTTTCTGCCTCTGGTGTTTTACTGACCAAACTATTATTAATAGTTTCAGAGATAGATGTTTCTAAATTACTTTCAGCAGCAGGATTATTAATACTAGAATCTTCTTTGCCATCACAATAGACATCTGAAGACAATGCAAATGTAGCACCCTGTTTCATATCTTCATTTACTTTCAATTCTATATCTTTATAACTATCAGTTTGTAATTTCTGATTGGTCTCCTTAAGAACATTTAAGTTATTTTCATCAGAAAAATTTCTGCAATCAGTTTCATTCAAAGCTTTTGGATCAGATTCATGAAGTGAAACTTTTGATTGAACACAAAAATGTAAATCATTTTCCTCTCTAATGTATTCTTTATTTATTCCACTTTCAAGATCTAAAACATAATTACTTATGCAACCATTAGCACCATTTATCAATAAATGCTTCTCATCTACAAAATTTTCTACAGAATCATGCATCTTCTGTTTAGACAGTGGAGACCTATCATTAGAATCATTTTCCTTTTCAATTCTTCCATTTTCAAGAGCACTATTACCAATCAAATCTGCACTAGAATCTTCATTTTCAGATGACTCATCTAAACCTTTTGGTCTTTTTATGTATTCTTTATTTATTTCACTTTCAAGATCTAAAACATGATTACTTATGCAACCATTAGCACCATTTATCAATAAATGCTTCTCATCTACAAAATTTCCTACAGAATCAGGCACCTTCTGTTTAGACAGTGGAGACCTATCATTAGAATCATTTTTCTTCTCAATTCTTCCATTTTCAAGACTACTATTACCAATCAAATCTGTACTAGAATCTTCATTTTCAGATGACTCATCTAAACCTTTTGGTCTTAATCTTATAAGGTTGGAAGGTACAGGATCTAAAATAATTTTAAGACAAACTTATTTTAAAATGTAAATTTAGTTTTTCAGTAAAACATATCAAGAAAATTAAAACTTTATTTAATTCAAAATATAATTGTTAGGATCCAAATTGCCATAAAACACAAAAGAGGTATGATAAATATATTTCAAATGAAAAAATAAACAACTTTGAAAACATGCTTTAAATAGTAACAGTACTCATACTAATAGAACTTAGAATTAATATGAAGAAATTTTACTAGAACACAATTATATTCACTATTTGATAGAAAATTATAATTAAAAAGTATAAATTGAATTTATTCACTCTCAAAGCAAGATGTATTCATTAAAATAAGAACCTTTTTATGAATGAATTTTAAATACAATCTTAAAAGAACATTTCAAGTGATAAAATATTAATGAATAATTAATAAAAAAACAACAAATAATTTAAACTATTTTTCCTTGATTTTTTGATATTAACAAAACATAAAATAAATGATAACTGAATAACAAACATAACGTTAGCCAAAGCCTTAAGTACTATCTCACAACCATAAGTACTATTTCACAACATAGGACAAAATTTTGGAATTTAATACATATTTTGTTATTAATATCACAAAAGTTTGGTTTGTTTGCCCATCAAAAATCCTTTTCTTGCACAGAAGGGCTAGTTAGAAAAGAACTTACAGTTTACAGTTAATTCTGAACCACAACAAACATTCAAACTTAAGTTAGGATTTGAACCTACAAACTGTAAAAATGAATGCTAGAGTGCTAACCTATCCCCAGTTAGTATTACATAATATATATTCATATAGGTAATTATTAAAATAATGGAAACACCTTAGATTTATACCTCAGTTTCATTTATTGATTAAATGTCATTTTCAAACACGGAAATAGTTAAAACTGGGAACTTCAGTTTTAACTGGATTCCAAACCATTAATAGCTTCCAATCTCAAGGTGGGATTTGAACTCATAAAATGTTAAACCAATGGCAGACAGCCAACCACTTGGCAGACAGCTCAAGTTTATATGGAATTCGTTAATAATGTGGTGTAAGACCATCTTTGGCATATAAATATATATTTAATCATTTGTGAATAAATTTACTTTGAGACCTTATGCTCAAACCATAGTTTATATAAGTATTTTTAACTTTGAATATTATTTTCTAATGTATTTTTCAAAGTAATATATTAGAAAATAACACTCAAATTTGGAAAATCAATCATTATGCTTATTAATGATTGATTTTCCAAATGCGAAAAATTACCTTTATTTTTGTTATTATTTTATTAATTTATATTTATTAAGATTATTAAAAGTTATGAGACATAACTTATATACAATTAATTGGTAAATGCAGTATTAACAAAGGAATATTATTTGAAATTTTTCATTATAATTATAAATTTTTTTATAAAGAAGCTATTCTTGAAATACATCATTCTTATGTCAGTTTTTTCTGATAAATTGAAAAAATTATTCCATTACTTTAATATCAATTGACAATGAAATCCTTACTGTTCTTCAACATTGTAGTAGAGAAGATAATTCAGTACAAATTTTAATTAAATATTTAATTTAATATAATCAATAAAGATTTCATTCAGAAGTGAAAATGGATATCCTCAATTCCTATAAATCGGATAATGTTATGAACTGATCTGCATACTAAATTCTTGTAATATGACTAAAAAAATTAACAAACCCATTCATATGAATCAACATGCAAATAACTGTGAATAAATTTCAACCAACAAAATGTGCATCCGTTTGTCAATCAACAAGTGTAGACTACAAAATATTGATTGTTGATCACCATGCTGCCTAACAGTCTATATGGGAACTACAAACAACTATCACATTGACAAGGTGGAATTCCTGTGTAGGGTTTGAGAGTGACACCACTATTAACAACAATGTTTAGAATTAGGAGTCATGACAAGTGAATTCAAAATTGCTGTTTGCTGTAAGCGTTTTCTTAATGAAAATGCTTTCTAAATGTAATCATTGACGCTGAAGAATCCACATGCTGATAGAGCTCAGAGGTACATTTTTCTGCAGTTGTTCACTTTTTAGACATGACAATCTTCTTCTATACCAGTACGTCACTTTTACTGAATTTCTCTTTCCAATGACTATTTTGCATTGATGAGCTAATTTTGCCACGATGTGTGTATATTATCATGACTTTATATGCTGCACCTATTAAAATGCATAAAATTTGGAATATTTTGATCATAGTTTCTCCAGCTAGACAGACTGTTACCATTAGACCTCATTGAAAATTTCTAAGGTTTGAGATTTTATGCTTTTGAAAACAATCCCAAGACTTACAGAACTTTAATAAATCTAGCATATATTACCAGCATATATATTTTTTATTAGTAAAAGAAACTGGTAGCTATTATATTTTATTGCTTTTGAAGATTAAAACATGTCAATTTACAAATATTTCCATTTTTTTAATAATTATTTGTATATTTATCATTAATTTTTTTTTTGTTCCCAAAGAGATGGTATTTTAAATTTTAAATAGTTGGTTTGGTTTGTTTGTCGTTGGTTTGGTTTGTTTTTTGCACAAGAAGGCTCATTAGACCAGGACCTACAGTTTAAAGTGGATTCCGAATCACTACAAACATCCATGCCTAAAGTGGAATTCGAACCCAGGAACTGCTAAACCTAAGGCAAGAGTGCTAACCATTTGGCTGCCAGATCGGCAAATTTAAATAGTTAATTTAATAAAATATTGAGATGACAGCTGCTAATTAAATAATTTAAGAAATAAAATTGTCACAATATTCCAGCTTTAAAAAAAAGAAATAGAATTATTGTTGTAAACAAGTAAGGTTGATTAAACTTAAAAATTAAGATTCTAAACATCAATTCTCGTTGGATTGACTTTAATCTACTTTTTATTATATAAATAGATATTAAAACAGAGGTTATACAGAAATAAGCTATGTTTCTTTTACAGCATCTGTTGTATTAATTTTACATTTAAACTGTATTAAAAAGAATTTACATGCACCGACAATATAGTGTAAAACAATAAAATCCAAAAAAAAGTAAATTACAATTTTTTTCCATCAAAATCTTAATTTGGCTAAAATTGCAGTGGAATTTTATTCTAAAATTTGAAGATATATTAAGAAAAAATAAAAATTTTAAATTCATAAAATCATTTTAAAGAACTTTATTATTTAAAACATTTTAAATATATATTTAAAAAATTTAATTTGATAACAACTATCTTAAGAAATCATAAGTGGCAAAAGAGAAAATCATAAGTTGAAAAGAAATTTACCTGGAAGGGTATAAGCGTGGAAGTTTCCTTCTCTTTCGATTCTCTCAAATGCATCAATTTCATCAGCAGACAAAAAAGTTATTACAACACCTTTAGTTCCTATGATAAAACGAATAAAATAATTTAGTAAAAATTGGTTCAATAATGAAAACTAACTTTCTTTGAGAATTAATAATTTCTTTAAAAAAAAGTTGCTTTAAAGTTATTCATTTACTTAATAAATAAAAATAATATATTATTTTAAAGGTGAAACAGTTTAATTTCACAATATACGCATGAAATATTACACAATGTTACCTAGAAAAAATTAATATTCTTCAAAATCATAAATTTTAATAATTTTTTATAAAAAATTTCACAAATTTTATGAAATTTTTTTTTTAAATATTTCAGTTTAAATAAATTTTTCTTTAAAGAAAATTTTATAAAATCTAACTATTAAATAATAGTTTAAATTAATGATGTTTATATCTGTTGATTTCAGCTTACTTACCATACATATGCACCTTGCTTTGCAAAAATATTTTATAACTGATCACTGGTTTGATGGTAACTTAATATAATAGCACAAATTATATTTCTAATATTTTGATCCAACAATTTTTTAAAAATATTTTAGAGATGTTCATTAAACAAAAAATATGCTACACCAATTAAACGTCTGAATACATGCGTAAACTAATTCATTAAACAGGATTTTTGTTTTTGTAAAAAAATGAATGTTATTAATCATAAAATAAAGCAACTACACAACATTGGATAATACATTTATTTGTTTTTAACTAAGTTGGAAAATGTGAAGCAACACAATTAAACTAACCCATAGTCATTATAAGCATGTTTCATAATTATGAATACATGAATGCAAATTTTAAACTAACTTATTTCTTAAAAACCAGCAAAAAGTCACAATAGATATTTAACTTGTTGGAGTAAAAGCAATAAAATCAAAATTCAGTTTTTCCTTTACATTATTTAAGAAACAACAGAAGGTTTATTCATACTTTAATTTTTAAATCAACACACATAAAAAAAAGATTTTAAAAAGTAAATATATAAGTAAATGTATACAAAATTATTTCATTTATTTATTTTCAAGAGAGAAAATTAAGATAACAATTAAATTAAACAAATATTTTACATCCAAGTATGATAAAATTAAATATTTTACATTATTTATAGTTTGCTAAAACAACAATTTTATAAAATGCAATTAATTATTTTCTTTTTATTTAAATTTTTATAAAATACTTGAAATAGTTAATAAACAATTCAAAGCAAATGCAAAGTTTTTAAAATAGTGTATAACAGTGGTTCTCAACCGCCGTTCCGCGGAACACTGGTGTTCCGCGAAAATTTTGAATATAATAAGAAACAAGAAATTTTTTTATTATTATAAAATAAATACTACATAGTTTTGTTAATTATTTGAAATTTAGCAAAAATATTCAATATTATTCTAAATTTTCGCGGAACAGTCAATAATATTAACAGTGTAATTATCAAACGACGCAGTTACGTCGTTTGGAGTTACTCAGGGAATACCACTAAATTTCTAATGTACTGATAATACAGGGAGCGCTACGTAGTGTTGATTTCGTGCTGTTTCTCTTTCTTCGCACGAAATAACAAAAGCGCAATTTCGACCTGAGGTTCAGCCATAATTTAATATAAATATCTAGTTTTCGTGAGTGTGTTTTTATTATATATATACATATTTTATATTGTTGGAAATTGATAAGATGAAATGCAAGTTGTGTAGTTTTAACAGTATTCTTATCTTTTTAGTTGCTTATTTTAACATTTATACAAGACTTTTAAATCTGAAATATGGACAAATTTTTGAAAAGAAAGAGTGAAAGTGAGGTTAATGTTGGGGCGAGTACAAGCAGGTCTTCTTCAATTGAAGGTGATATGCAAGACAACAAAATGCCGAAAATAAACGTAAAAATATCCGAATCAGTTCGGAATTATTCGGAAGAATATCTGAAGTTTGGTTTTACATGGAGCGGTAGTCAAGATGTTCCTATTCCGAGATGTATTATATGTGGTGAAAAATTGGCTAACAGTGCAATGGTCCCAGCTAAGTTACAGCGACACCTTTCAACAAAACATTCTTGTCTAACTTCAAAAGGTAAAGATTATTTCGAAAGATTGCTGAAAAATCAAGAAGTGCAAGCAACATGCTTTCGAAAGAGCGTTACAATTTCGGATAAAGCGCAAATCGCTTCTTATAAAATGGCAGAACTAATTGCATTGAAGCAAAAGCCATGATATCGCAGAATCGCTAATTTTGCCCGCATGTTTAGAAATTGTTAAGATTATGTTTGGCAATGAAGCGCAGCGAGACGCCCTAAAAATTCCCGTTTCGGACGATACGATAAAAAGAAGAATTATAGATATGTCAGGTTTTATAGAGAACGCGGTGGACGTCGAAATTAAGTACAAAAAATTTTGCGCTGCAAATTGACGAATCCACTGACATAAGTGGCAAAGCCCAATTAATCGGATTTATTCGCTTTGTTGACGACACTGAAATAATAAATCAGTTTTTATTCTGCAAGGAACTTATTGGTCACGCAACTGGAGAAGACATATTTAATTCAGTATCATCTTATTTGGAAGAATGGAAATTATCCTGGGAAAATTGCGCAGGAATCTGTACTGATGGAGCTCCAGCCATGCGTGGCAGTATTAAGGGATTTTGTAGTCGAGTTAAAGCAATAAATTCAAATATAGTCTCTACTCACTGCTTTCTGCACAGGGAATCTTTGATTTCAAGAGTCTACCAGCAAACTTAAAGTCTGTTTTGGAGCAAGTCGTACATATGGTGAATTATATTAAATCGAGACCATTAAAAACCCGTATGTTCAAACAACTTTGTAACACCATGGAATCCAAATATGAATGTTTGCTTTTGCACTCTGAAGTGAGGTGGCTCTCAAGAGGAAAAGTGCTAACCCGAGTTCATGAGTTGAAACAGGAATTGCTAGTTCTTTTTAGACAAGAGGGTAATGATGTATACGTAAAATATTTGGAAAATGATGCATGGTGTACTAAGCTAGCATATTTAGCCGATATCTTCAGCTACTTAAATTCAGTCAATACATCTCTTCAAGGAAAAAATGAAAATATTCTGACATCCACAGACAAATTGCTAGCTTTCCAGAAAAAGCTTTTGATTAGGAAAAAACGTATTGCTCAAAATCGCAAATTTGATATGTTTCCGTTATTAGCAACGGAAAATATTTTTAACATTAACTAAATGATTTCAAATTTGACAGAGCATTTGTCAATATTGCAGGACAAAATAACTCATTACTTTCCATCTCTTAATATTGAAGACTTTGATTGGGCACGAAATCCATTTGGTGAATTTGATATAATGAACCAAGATTTTTCTATTCAGGAAGCAGATGAGTTTATTAATATATCAACGGATCGAACGTTACAACTAAAATTCTAATAAGAAGGAGTGGAAAGGTTTTGGATTTCCATCGAGAATGAACATCAATTTATTGCAAAACGAGCGTTGAATATCTTGTTGCTCTTTTCGACGTCCTATCTGTGCGAACTTGGATTTTCAACTCTAACAAATATTAAAAGCAAAAAAAGAGAAAGACTTATCAATTTAGAAGAAGAAATGAGAGTAGCGCTCTCTTACATAAGACCCAACCTTGAAGAAATTTGTAAAGGTCGTCAAGCGCAAATTTCTCATTAAAATAAGTTACCATGTAATATATATCTTTATTTCAATTAAATATTAATCTTCCAATTATTTTGTGTGATTTACATTAGATTTACAAATTTTATGATAATGGTGTTCCGCCAAAATCGAGACCACTTAAAAGTGTTCCGTGATCCCAAAAAGGTTGAGAGCCACTGGTGTATAAGCTTCTTTTATATTAAGTAATTTCATGGTGTAATATGTTCACAATGAAGTATATTACTTTAATATTCATGAATTAAAACCTAAAATTTAAAAAGCTTGATTTCTTAAAACTTTCATGAATATACAAAAATTCTTTATTTTGAAAAAATTAGAAAGATAAAAAAAAGCTTTAAAAATATCATTGATTGTGTTATTTTATTTAGACATTTTAAGAATTTGTTTTCTGGTGATGATTTCACAAAATTAGGAAATCTTCACCACATTTTCTTCCAATTATTCTTAAGAATTGGAACATTATAAAAAATCAGATTTTTAAATGTTTTAATTAAACATTTGAAAATTTATATACATACCAAATCTTCCAGCACGACCACAACGATGCATATAAATTTCTAATCTTTGTGGTTTATCAAAGTTAATGATCAGATCAACATTTTCAACATCAATGCCTCGAGATATCTAAAACAATTATTTCTATTAATATAACAAAATACATGTATAAAATGTAAATTTTTCTATAAACACAATATAAAATAGAATTTTCCAAATTCTGTTATATTTTGTTAGCCATATTAAGGAAGTAGTCAAATTGTCTATTTGGTATTTAAATGAAGTTTTCACAGGGTTTCACAGATTTCCAAGAACAAAATTCCTGAAGTTTTAAAGTTTTCAAGAATTAGATCAAAAATTTCCAGGAGCTATCCACATTCAAGTTAAGTAACTTCTATTTTATTTTAAAAATTGTTCTTAACCACATATGCATGAAGATAATTATGTTCATGCAACATTTTTAATTATATCTGTAAATAATAAAAATTAATAATTGCAAAAATTTTTTAAGTCACAATTATATTTATTTTTTTCAAAAGCCATCAATGAATTTACAGATTTCACAGAAAACTTTCATTTAAACATTCAGCATTCTATACATTACTGGATTATATCTTGTATTAAATAATGGGTAATTTTAAAACTTTTAAACATCTTCAATAGATTCCTATCTATTAATTTATTGAGTACTTCAAGATGTAGATAACAACCTCTTTTCAAGTATAAATTAACTTACAAAAAACAAATGTGGGCAGCTCAATAGACCAGCACATTTTTAAATCCACTGTGTAAATTGCTTTAAGGGCTTTTTGCATATTTATGTGTTGCAAGGGAGGAAACCCAAAAAAACTTCCAAGCATACTGCCCAAGAGACTTGCATGCAGAAGGCAGATATGTCATACTTTTCGCCTGTTCTGAAGCAGTAACAAGAATTTTGTACCCACATAAAACTATTTAAAAATATATATGGTATATCATATGAGTCAACCTATTTTTTATTTTTTTGAGAAAAATTAGTCACAAGAGCAACAACAAAATAAAATTGTTGATGCCCTGATAAAATTTCTTTCATGATTTAGCACATTGTGTTTCTTATTAAACCATGATAAAATTTGAAAAAATTTATTTGAATCATTGAAAGTTTAATTCAATCAGAATCAAATAAATCCAAACTTTTTCCAATCTAAAATATTGAAAAAAACAATGCATTTTCCTCGTATAAATTATAATTAATAATCCTCTTCATAATGTATTGTTGATCCATAGATGTTTAAATTAGGTTTCGCAAATAAATTGACCTTTATTATCAAGTTTGATTTTACCCTTAAAATTTATGACTTATATGTATGTACATATGGTAAATATAATAACAATGTAGTATCTATTCAAATGTAAAATTTCAAGAAAATATTCAACTTATAAACATCATAATAATTTTGAACTAATTTTGTGTTCAACAAACTCTAAAAAGGCATAAACTTTAATTTTTCAGAATTTAAATGAATTTCTGATACAATTGTTAGAAAAGGGTATAATAGCCTTCCTCTACATAAAAAGAAGACTTTTCCTTTGTCTTCTTTAAATCTCATAATTTTATAACGAGATTTAAAGTTCATTTGGTGATAAGGATTGAGTAAAAAAACCACTTATTTCAAGATATTTGACAGATTATTTAAATAATTGCTTTATATCAGTTTCATCAGAGTGTCAATATAATGAAGGATAGCTTCAGAAGTGTATTATTTACAAAAAGTATTTTTTTCTCGCAGAGCAGCAATTAGCAGATCTCAAATTCAAATTACTGGCAAATAGCTTTTGAAAATTAAAAATTTAAGCAATTAGAATAAATTGATATATTAACTTTTAATAAACCTTTAATATATAATTATTATTATTGAAGCGATTTCAGTTAAATATGCTGACTTGTCTCTAATAACAATATATTTAAGCTCTGATAAAAAATATATATATAGGCTTGTAGTATCTGGCAACTGTTTGGCGATCAACATATCGTGTTTGGCATGGTTTGATCTCTTTTGTGACGCTGCCATATTTTAGAACAGTTTTCAGCAGAGTGAGGTTATTAGAGGTCGCAATATTCTGGTAGGAGCAGAAAGCTCCGAGTTAGTTTGTGTTTTGGTTTTTGCTATCAAATGTGTGTTTGTAAATAAATAAACGTTTTTCCCAAAAAATGGTGATCATTAATTTTCTTGGCCATTCTACACATTACAACACACTCCATTTTGAGAACCAGAGCTGAAAAAAACAAAATGGCTTACCTTGGATAATTCGAAGAAAGAATAAAACTGTCAACAGAATTCTAAAGTGAAAAAAGTTAAAGAAAATGTTCAAAAACCTGAAGAAGGAAGACCTGATAACAGTCTTGCTGGAAATCGGTGAAGAAGATAATTTTGATTTGAAATTAGCCGAACTGAAACACAAACTGCAGAATAGAAAAGAATATGCCAAAGATGCTGACTTCTTAAAAGAAATTTTGATTTCTACTATATAAAATAGGGAAACGAAGAGTTTGAACAAATACAAGCTGAAGAAGAAAGATTAAGAGAACATGAATTAGAATTAGCAAAAATCCAAGCGACTCAGAACATAGTGAGCAAATTCAATTTGTCCAACGCCATTTTCAATTTCAAACACTGGAGGCAAAGTCAAATTCCACTCGACAAGCTGATCAAGAGAGAAGAAATGCTGGCGATACCAGTATCGAAAAGAACAGAATCTTGGAATATATATATTTTGATTCCATAGAAAGAACATTTAAACACAAGAAAGTTCCAGAAGAATTCAAGGCAGAAATATTATTGAAATTAATTGGAGAGAAAGCAACAAATGTTTTTGTATACATTAAAGACAATTTTCAGGATTATGAAAAAGTAAAAACTTTAATTCTAAAAGATTATTAACCTACTTCTCAAGCATGCCTAGAAAATTTTAGAAGAACAAAATGTTATTCAGGAGAATCACATATTCAATTCGCCTAACGATTAACATCAACATGGGACTATTATTGTAAATCAAGAGAAGTAACAGATTTTGAAGCCTTAAAAGAATTAATCATTTCCGATAAACTGTTCCAAACACTAGATGAAGAAACAGCTTTGCACATTGCCATACATCAAGGAAATCAATGGTTGAAACCACAAGAACTAGCCAGAGAATGTGACATTTATTTTAAAGCAAGAAGAAAATCATTTGACAAAATCCGAAATGAAACAAAATGTCCAAAGTTAAAGAATTCAACATATGTGCAAGATATATTCCACCACAAAAAAGAAGAGAATTCATGAAACAAGGTTTTATCCCAAAACGAAATGAATGCCATATTTGTGGAAGTTATCATCACCTTGCGAGAGAGTGTTCGGAAAAAAGAAATGGAAATGGATATATTAAAAAGAATGAGAGAGAGAGAGAAAAGGTGTATTCTACAACTTCGAGAAGTACAAACAAAATATCGAAAAAAGATGGGGTAGTAGCTAAAGTTGACTTGACTCAAATATGAACTTTTATTCAACTACTAAAGAAAATTGATATCTTAACTTTCTAAAAATGGAAACTATTATAGATTCTGGGAATCAAATCTGCATAGTTCACTCATAATTAATTCCAGATTTAGAAGATCGAGAAGGAGGGAAAGTTAATTAACACCTGCATTTGGAAATCCAATTGAAGTGAAAATTTGTTGTTAGCCTATTTACTATAAGAACTCTGAATATAATTTATTTAATTGTGCAGATACTTTAATTGCAGTAACAGATAAATTAAATGTGCCTTGTTTAATAACTCCAGAAACATATGAATTATTAATTAATTCAACAGTCAATATTTCAAAAGAAACCTGTTCCAACCACAACTCTTTAGGAGACACCGGGTGCCCCGACGAAGAAAATTTGCTCCGTTTAGCCACCAAAACAGAAACAGCTAAGGAAGGAGAATTCTCCCCTTAGAATTGCCCGAGGAGAAAAACGAAGCGAAAGGAGTAAGGGAGACAGCGGATGCCGACTATCACCCTGCCGAGACAAGCAACAAGCCAACCGTTCTGTCAGAAGCACAGAAACTCTGGATGGAGCAAAAGAGTTGCCCAACCTTAATAGAAGCTTGGAAATAAGGAGAGGAGAAAAAGGGAAATTATTTATTCATTGATGATTTGTTACACCACCAAGAAAAAATGTTGGGATATAATGTTTACCAATTAGTAATACCTTTTAATAGAAGATAAAAGGTTCTTGAGTTATCACATAACTCAATCTTTGGAGCACTTCTGAGAATAAAGAAAACAAAGGAATGCATAAGATATTCTTTTTATTGACCTAATTTATCAACAGATGTAGAATCTTTTTTGCAAAGCATGCAAGAACTGTCAACCGAGAAGTCCACAGAGAAGAGAAATGATAAAATTTCAATAGCTCCTCCCTGTCAGAAGGCCTGAACTACCATTTGAAACTGTAAATATTGATATAATTGGCCCCATGTACCCTCCATCTGCAAGGAAACAAAAGTATGTAGTATGCTTAGTGGATCAACATAGCCGTTGGCCTGAAGCAATACCATTAAGAAGTTTGACAGCCAATTTAGAAATATTCATGAGAACAGGTATACATCATGTAATTGCTAGTGACAATGGGAAAATTTTCATTTCCAAATTAACTCAAGAATTTGAGAGAAAAGACTTGGTTCTCATCCCAAATTCTCTACTCCTGCTTATAGTGCTTTGAATGGATTAGTAGAGCGATGGAATATTAAGTACTTAAACAAATGCTGCATCACATCATTCGAACTGATCCCCACAACTGGGATAAACATTTAATGTATTTACTTTTTGCCTACACAGAAGTTCCAAACTGTATTACTGGTGTTTCACCTTTCAAACTGATGTATGGAAGAAAACAAGGAGGTCCTGTAGCAGTGCTCAAGTCATCATGGTCTGGAGAGATTCCCATCCCAAGTAATTTAAGTCAATCTGCTGTTGATTATCTTCAAGAAGTAAAGATAAGGTTAGAGCAAGCTGCAGAGAAAGCCAACTTGATATCAAATGACAAACAACAAAAATATGCTGAATACATTAACCGAAGGTCAGTGGTTAAAAATTTTAAAATAGGAGAGCAAGTTTATTTACTTATTCCAGATTCAAACAACAAACTTTATGTTCGTATGACAGATTCAGGAAAGATTATAAACCACTGTCCACCTCATTCTTACAAAGTAAGATTACCAGATGGAAAGATTAAACATGTCCATTCAAATAAGATAAAAAAATTTCAAGCTTGTGTTAATTGAGTTGGAGTAATATTTGAAAATGAAGAAGAATTTGGAGAAATTATAACTTTGCCAGGTAAAGAATTCCCAAATACATTACAAATTTTAGAAGTGGGAGAAAATCTGAATTTTGAAAATTTAAGTACTTTACAGAGGAATAAATTAATATCTCTTATTAAACAACATGAAGGACTATTTACTTGAAAATTGAAAATAGCAAAAGTAGAACGACACAAGATAAGATTAGTACCAAATTTAGAGAGAAAGAAACTGTACATCTATAGAATCCCTGAAGCCTTGAAAGAAAAATTTGATAAAGAAATATAAGATTTAATGAAGTCTGGACTGATAGAAGAAAGCAATGCTGAGGTAGCTCACCCTGTAGTGTGTGTATGCAAGAAGGATGGAAATATTAGATTGTGTGTGGACTACAGATCTTTGCTGTAACCAAACAAGATGATTTTCCCATGGAAAAGGCAATTGACTTGATGTACAGTATCGGAAAAGCAAATGTTATTTCAAAATTAGATTTACTCCAAGGATACTGGGCTATACCTATGGAAGAACAGAGTAAAAAATTTATATCTTTTAAAACTCATCGAGGACAGTAACTAGTCCAAAAGGCATTACTTTGAATAAGAAATGCTGCTGCAACATTTCAGAGAGTGATGAATAATGCACTGAAAGAATTTAAAGAATTTGCAAGAGCATACATTGATGACATATTTTCACCAGACTTTGACACCCATCTCCAAGATTTACACAAAGTTTTTGAAAAGTTGGAATCACTTGGTTTCACTCTTAATTCGAAAAAGTGTTCTTTTGCAAAACTACAAATAAAATATTCAGGACATATCATTGGATCAGAAAAACACAGACCTGACCCCGAAAAATTAAAGCAATTGAGAAATTTGAGACACCAAAGACTAAATCTCATCTTATGAGCTTATTAGGATTATCTAACCATTATCGAAATTACATTTCCAATTATGCTGAAACCGCCTACCCCTTAACAGAGCTCACTAAAAAGAAGCAACCAGAAATGTTGGAATGGAAAGAAGAATATGATGTATCATTCCAAGAGCTGACAACTTATGAAAGCAACAGAGTTAATAACTCCAATACAGGATCCCTTCATCATTCACTTGGATGCTTCGCAAATTGGAATAGGTGCATGTCTGTCTCAAGTGAGAGAAAGTAAACATTTTCCTGTGTGTTATGCAAGCAAGAAATTGTCCAAACCCCAACAAAATTGGCCTACTATACCTACTGAAGCTTACACTATAGTATGAGCATTAAAGAAGTTTGAATCATGGATTTTTCGATCAACACTAAAGATCGTGACAGGCCACAATCCTCTATCATTTATTGTGAAAAATGCCCAGCAAACAGTGGGCCTTAGCTTTACAAAAATACAATATAGAAATCATTCATTGATAAGGAAGAAATCTTTCTAATGCTGATGCTTTATCTAGATTACCAACTAGTTTTGAACACTGATTTGTGCTTGAGGATTTTTTTTTATGTATAAAATTTTTATTATTTTATATGTTTATTAGTAGTGAAGTGGTAAGTAAAATTAAATGTTAGTAATATTTGTGAAAAATAATATTAACATTTGGTAAATTTAATTTTTTTAATTAATTAATTGAAATATTTATTGTTTATTAGATAAATAATTAACATTAGAAGTATTAATGTTTCATTATTATATGCTTATATTTCTTAGTTTCTTTTGTTGTAATATGATGAAATATGTTCATGAAAACAAATGTGTTTCGGTTTACATATTTTAATAATAATGTACATGTATAAGATTTCCTTTAAACATATATTGATTTGAATTTATAAATTTCTATTTATGTGCATTATGTGTAAATTGTGTTGATCACAAAAAGTCGCTTCATTTTCAGATTGATGATTAATTCAGGAATGCAACATCAATTTTGCGAGAGAGGTGCAATATCTGGCGACTGTTTGACGATCAACAAATCGCATTGCCGTGGTTTGATCTCTTTTGAGAGGTTGCCTAATTTTGGAACAGTTTTCAGTTGAGCGATGTCTGTGATAGGTCGCAATGTTTTGGTAGGAGCAGAAGGCTTTGAGTTAGTTGGTGTTTTTGCTATTAAATGTGTGTTAATTTTCTCAGCCATTCAACACACCACAAAGCTGTTAAAAAATGACAATTAAAATCATCAATAACTTTATATGTACTCAAGCTTTAACAAGCTTATTTTTTTTAATTAAAAAATTGAGAATTTCAAAATTTTTAATTTCAATTATAAAGGATCTCTTAAGAAAAAAATTTTTTTTACTAAAATTTTTTTAAAATCAAACTTTTATAAATATTGATGTCATATTTATAAGTTTAATCAATCACATACAAATGCTAATCTAAGTTCATAAACTTGAATAATATTTTTTAGTAACATTATTAAATATTTCAGGAAAAAAAAACTCAAAAATAAATACTTGTAATTCATACTATACACATATCACCAAGTGTAACTAATTTTAAGTTGAAACACAAATCAAGCAATAAGACAGATTTTGAAAAAGAAAAATATTTGGTTTCACATAAAATGCTGCATATGTAAAAAAAAAATTAAACAAATATTCAAAATTACATCAATTTCATATATTATGTAAATTGTATGTTATTAAAGAATGTTTAGTTAAATATTTATTAAATTATTAGTGAACAAAATGAGAAACAAAATAATCAGTATGAAAATTATAATAAATTTGCAAAACTATATTTTTTAACTCTATTTTAATTAGTTTTTTAAGTTCTAAAAAACAATCTATTAAATTTTATCAATGTAATTAAAAATATTAATGTAAACATAGATAATTAAATAAACTTACTACATCACTTGACACCAAAATCGAGCAACGAAAACGTTTAAGACAATCAATAGCTTTTAAACGATCACACTGTTCTTTTGCACTGCTAATGAATGCTGTAGAAAACCCCCAACCACGAATATCATAACACAGTGGTTCAACTCTGAAGATAAAATAAAAGCTTATTAAAAAAAATGGTTATATTTTCTAATATATGCCAGATATAAAATTTAAGCTATTATGTAATACATTTATCTTAAAAGATCTACTGAAATGAATGTACATAAGAGTCACTATTATTGAAATTTCTAAATTGAATGATTGTAAGTTTTAACCTAAATCATCACAACATTTTTTAAATCCTTAAGAACGAAATATTTAATATTGATTGACAATATTATTCTTTAGAATTATGATAATTTCCTATAAATTAATCAGAATTTATTATATTCTTCATTACGAGTTGAAGATTATATCTGTTTAAATGTATGAATGAAAAATATTCAATAATTTAACACATTTATTGAGTTAAATTGTGATTATATATAATCACCAATGAGTTATATTTACCAAAGCATTATATATACTAGGTATATGCAAATGAAATAAGACGATTGTTAAAAAAAAACAATAAATTTGCAAAAACTGTTAATATTTCTTTATTTGAAATGATATCCATTGCTAGCTACACATTTTTTCCATCTTTCTGGCAATTTGTGAATACCACATCAAAGATGCCGGCCAGTCATCAAGCAAAGATTTGACATTTTTGTAAGAAGTGAATCGTAGTTTAGCCAATGCATGCCCCAATAACACAAATAGGTAGTAATTGGACGGTACCAAGTCTGGCGACTGAGCCGCGTGCACAAAGGGCTCCAGGCCGAGTGCCTTAACGATTTCCTTGGTCGGTTTAATAAGGTGCAATAAGGTGCTAAGGGGTGTTGTCAGCAAGGAAAATCACTTTGTGGTGCCATTTGTTGCATTGCTTGCGTATTTAGAGTAAAACATCGTTCAAAATCAAATAATTGTTGCTTGTAGTTATTAGTATTAACAGTTTTGCCAAATTTGAGAAGCTCATAATAGATTGGCACCTGCTGGTCACAGAAAATACACAGCATTGTGGTCAATTTGGACGCATGTCCGGGGTAAACATATGATCAATTATGCTTGGGATTCTAAAAATAAATCCATTTTTCATCACCAGTCACAATACGATGGAGTATGATTTGCATTTATAGCGGGCAAACAACATTTTGCACACGGTTTTTATATTTTCCTGCTGACTGTCCTTTAACTTGTGTGGTATCAATTTACTGACTTTTATTATATGGCCCATTTCTTTGAGACGACAGGAAACAGTGCTTTAATCAACATTCAATAGTTCTGCAAGATGTTATTGGGTTTGGCCATCATCTTTATCAAGTAATGCTTACAATTCAGCATCTTCAAATTTTTTTGCTAGTTTGCCATGCTCTTTGTTTCTCACATCGAAATCACCATTTTAAAACTTATCAAACCCCCTGTAGCACTGCACGTAGCTCAAAGCATTGCCATCCTATGCTTCTATAAACATTTGATGTAATTCTGCAGAATCTTTCTACAGATTGTAACAAAAAATTAATACTGTCCATAAATCGGGATCGGAAGGCATAAAATTCAACATTTTCAACATAGTAAAAAAAATGCATGCTGAAACTCGTTCGAATGTAAACTAAACGTGAATATCAAAGTTCAAACTATAAAAAAATCACATGTCACAGTTTCGTAATGTTTGTATACATGTGTGGCTAAATTTGTTAGCAATCGCAGGGGTAGGAGTACAGAAATTTTTTTTCAGGACACTATTTTCAAGAAATATCAGGACATTTTTCAGGACATATTTTAATAATTAAATAAAACCAATGTTATTTTTACATATTAATTTCTGTTTTATGCATAAAACACATTTTAGTAAGGAATAAACTATTTAATAAATTCTGAGTTTTTTAATTTTTAATACAACAATATGAAAAATGATACAGAAATTTAAACTTTCTATACTGAACATTTTTTGAAAATTAATAAGTTACATGATAAATGCTTTAAATTAACAATTAATTTATGTATAATTGAATAATGTTCATTTTGAACAGGATGCATTAGCATTTAATTCCAATAATTTAATACTGCACTTTTTCAAGTTATCATTCACAGATACAATCTCTGCATTAGCAGCAAACAGCATCATTTGTCCAACTTTCACATCACTCATATTATCATCACTGATAGCAGCACATGCTATTTTTTTAGTTGCATCATCCAAAAGTTTTTGAGTTTCACACTGATTATCAAGCAAATTTTTCTTTTCTTTCTCAAGTTCATTAATTTTTTCTAACAGGTGCAATTGTTTAAACTTTTTTTCACAAGTAGCATCTACATCTTCCTTATCCTTTCTTTTCTTCTCTAATTGTGTTATATCTTTTGATTTTTCCATATATGATGCATATTCTGCACGAGATTTCTGAATATAATGCATCATTTCTTTGGTATACGGAATAGAGGTAATGCATTCAAATAACATCATGACAAATATGTAAACTTTGAACTGTTAATTCCGATAAAGAAGCTCTCTCCTTTGTCACAACAGAATTTATTTACTTTAAAACAGCTAAATTAACTCTTGGTCCATCCATTGACAACTGAATTAATTTTTCTAAATTCAAACCATTATTTTGAATAAAACTTAATAAAATTTTTACAATTTTATTGGCTTCAGCATGCTTTAAAAAATGTGATTCGAGGTAGTAAATGACATTTTTACTTTGTTTATCAGACCAGTATGAGATGAAAATATCCAACTGTTTATTTTTTTGTAGAAGTTTCATCGAAAAGTAAAACAAAATATGAAGTGCCGATATCCCGAAACAAAAGACTTTTGAAATACAGACCTAATCCAAGTTTAATAATATACCTGACTTTTTTGTCAGATAATTTGAGATTTTTTGCTATGGAGGAATCATCAAAAATTTCTTCGTAAATGTTAGCTAAATCATTCAAAGATGAAAAAGAATAATTATTTTTTATTGCCACCAAAACTAAAATGGTTTCAGCTTTAATGGTTTTCTCTGATATCGTTTTGGGAAGCCATGATTTGTTATTCACTACAGTTGATGTCGAGGATTCAGATGAAATTGATGACTTAATAGTAAATAGTGTTTGATTCTTGTAACAGTTCACAGCTTTTTTGTGTCTTAATCCATCTGCATGAGCAAGCACTTGTCTAAAACCCATATTTGAAACACTGAATTTGCTTTTGCATACGAAGCACTCTGCAGAATCAACATCGTCAACACTTCGGCACCAGGTCTTGATTAGGCATTTATTCCCATCTTGCAGTTCCAACCATTTGACGGAAAATTTCGTTTTCCTTGGTATTTTTAAAAGAAAATTGTTTTCAAAAAATAAAATTCTGAGCTTGCTAATAAACATTCTTTAGAACACCCATCATAATCTTTCAAAATGGCTCGATAAGCATTTCACACATGCGCATAAACGTAGGCGAATAATTCTCACAATTTCGCCATCATAGTAAATAGTTGTGCACTACTAAAACCAGAATCTTTGCCTGTAAAGGCAGAAAATAGAATTTAATGGCAAACCCAAACCTAAATTTTTTTGATGTCAGATATTCGTGAGCAATGGCTGAAAACGAGGCGGAGACGAATGTACGGCAAACTTATTTCCGGTTTGAAGGAGAACAAAAAGGGGGAAAATTTTCTCTTTCTTCTTGCATAGAAATCATTTGAAAGAAAAATATATTCCACTGGAAGAAGAGTTTACTACTGGAAAATATAAAATTATTAATTAAAATGAAATTTTCAAAAGAATGTAATAAAAAATAAGGAATTTCAGGATTTATTTTGAAAAATAAGGACATTTTTTAAAATATCAAGAAATTCAGGAATATCAGGACAACTCCGAGACCTGCAATCGTCTCATTTGATATTCATACACCTGTGGTATACACTCACAAACACAATAAAATATATATAACTGACCTGCTTTTAAGATTACAAAACACAAGGCATTGCGTAAACTTGATTGAAGTTAATACTTTCGATAAAACTTTTAATTTCTGCTGATACGCCAAATGAGGCATTTGGCTTGCCTCAACTTGTTGCACATAATGAACAATTCCTAAAAAGGAGGTAAAAAATTATATATAACTTAATATTTCTAGTTATCTGTGATAAAATAATTGCACAGATAACAAAATGGTAATGAATGAATTCTTCAAAATATATAATGAAATCAAGCACACTAAAGTCTATATTAATTGAGTATGTAACTATATTAATTAGGATGTATTTTAATACAAGATATTCTTTTGAGTTTTAAAACTATTCAATTTGTTACCCTTAAAAAAATGAATTAATTTTTACATGTGATGACTGAAACAATTTTTTTTTCCAAAAGAAAATGTTGGAACATGCAGATATAAAACTTGTCACTAGATTTTTTTTTCATTTCCCTTGGAGAGTTTTTAAGTGAACTCCAAATCATTACAAAATATCAAAGCCTAATGGGGGGAGTGATGGATGTCAAGTCAAGTCCACAAACTATTGAACTTAAGTTGAAAATGCTGACTATGTGGCTGTAACTATGAAAATTATACTTCATTTGTAAAGATGAAACCTGTCATCATTAAAATAGTGATTGACTGAAGAAATATAATTTTGATTTGTACACCTACCTCTGTTATTATATATGCATACATTTTTTCATACATGGTTCACAAAGAAATCAAAATTTTTTTTAAAAACTTCAAAGATATGAGATTTTTTAAGGATTAACTAAAATCATGAAAAAGAAATAATTTTTCATAAATATGGTAATATCTTGTGTTGATAGGTTAAAGCTTTAATTTTAAAGTTTTATAATATTTTTGAAAACTATTCTAACTTAAGTATTTTACAATACAAATGTTAACTAAAGCTTATTTTAAATGTTTCATTTCTAATGAAAAAATATTAAAAGATATGTATTTACTCACAGTTAATCATTAAGATGACAGTTGATTCAGAATAAAATTTCTATCATCCACCATAAAGCAATAATTGTTTAAATGTGAACTGTTACTCTGCAAGATAATTACTACTGCTCTAATATAACAATTTATGTACTTATATAATGTATCCAACAATTTCATCAACAAATGCAGTTCAAAAACAAATTTAAGTAAATATTTATTTTTGATAAAAAAAGTGTGAAAAATTTTTCAAAACTTTAATCCTATATTTAATATTCCATATAATGTTCATGAATCACCAAATCAGGAATGAAAGTTTTGGGTACTTTTCCATTATATTTCTTATGATCTTAAAGAATAAGTATCTTTAGGAGAAGTGAGAATAATCTAATGTAGATATCATGGTTTTAGTGGCTAAAATATTGTTTTAAATTAAAAGTTTCCAACATAACATAGGTGTTTAATAAACATAGGTGTTTAAATAAGTTTTGTTAATAAATGATATTTAATTTATAAAATGTAAACAAACTGTTATTTTTTTAGTTCCTAAAAATGCAAACCTATTTAAATATTGAACAATGCAAATGGTTATATTTATGACAATATTTTACAGATTTTATTTTCTTTCCTGTTATGGCGATTATTATATGAGGGTAAAATGGAAAAATAGCAACTTTTGTTTTATAGAAAAAAGAAAAAGCTGATAAAGAGAATAAAGCATTTTAATTACTAATAAGAAAAATAAAAACACCATGGTAAAGTTAATTAAGTCTATTGTTGATGTGCAATCTTAGTGAAATACATGAACACAGAAAGTGCATTTTTTTATGTTCAAAGGAAATGTAAAAATGAGTCGTTATTTTCTTTATACACAAATATTATAGGAGAAGACATAGTTGAAAAAATATTCACTTTTTAAAAGCTAATTGCATTGTTAAATGTCAGTATTCATATAATACATAACATGAAATAAGACATTATTCATACAAAATGAATACTTCAAAAATGATTTTATGACTAAATATTATGACAATAATTGTTTTTTTTTCTTGTACATACCAAATGATTCAAATTTTACAACAGCAATGATTACCCTAACAAATGATTAAAATTAAAAATACAAAACCACATAACACGAATAATCAAATGTTATTAAACATTCCTCACATCTGTTTCCATCAACCTGTTTGCTCATATAAATGAATGACATACATTTAGAATTTAAGACGGAAAATTTGCACTGAGTGAACAAATTAGCCACAAAACCATTCAACATACAATACACTCTGCATTCATAATAGATCAGATCAAAATTAAAAATAATAACTGGAATACAAAATTAGAACAAAATTTGCATGACTTTCAGGAGTTAACAAGTAAAAATAATTAAATGGATTTAAGAAAGAATTATGGTTTTTTATGATATAACTATAATTTAAATTAGAAGTTAAAGAATTACACCTTTTATAACTATCATTCTAACACTATAAATTTTTATCTCATTTATAATGATAATATTGATAAATTAAAATACTGTGAAGTTAATACAAAATAATACTCTTGTTTGTGGAACCTCATGTTTTAATGTCCTAGTGACACTAAGAAATTATAAACATTGTTAATTAATCTAAATGTTGCTTTTATTAATCTCAGGAATTCTGCCATGAAATTCTTTGCGAATAAAATATTTTACAATATATGCATAAACCTTAAGCATTCTGTATATAGATAAAAACAATTCAACTTGAAAAACATATCAAAATGCAATGAATTTCTTAATTTATAGTTTTTATTTGCAAAATGTAAATACTGTTTGTTTATAAATTACCTAATAATGCTAGTTTATTGACATTCAGACGAACTAAAAATGCTTCTCGAAAGTATGTACGAATAAACTCTTGCAGTTCGTTTGGATAGGTTGCACTGGTGGCAATAACTTGTTTTTCTTTTGGTAGAGCCATAAATATGAAACTGGAAGGAAAAAGTTTTTGTAAATACAGAAATAAAACATGGGTTGTGTTTAATATACATAACAGTAATGAAGTGAAAATTTCTTAATATTGTCTAAGAAATTTATAATAAATTTTCAATAATAATTTAATCAGATAAACTACACAATTAAATATCAGACATTTATTGTTAGATTACTTAAGCAATGAATTGCATAATTAGAATATATAATTATAACTTCTTAACATACATTAACAATTTCAATAATATTCAATGATATACAAAAATTTATATCTACTCTTTTATAAATAAGGAGATGAAACAAAATCTTAAATAATTATCACATTCTGAATGAAATAATATTTTTTTCCTTATGTGTAATATGAGTAACTTTCAGTACAAAATTAAGCATGTAAAGATTTACATATTTACTAATATATTTGGAAGTAATAATGTCATTTAAAATTAAGTAATAAAATAATAGCTGCATCTTATGCGAATTTCAGATATTTCTTCATTAAGGTTATACATATTTAATAATATACAAGTAATACCCACTTTACTTCATAACTAAAAATATTTAAATTAAAAGAAATCCAGAAAAACTGATAACAAGAATTTCTAATACTAAATAAAGTAACTAACTGTAGTATTTTGAACTATCACATTATTTTGAAACTATTTAACAAATAAAATATAAAGAAATAGAAATTAAAATTATATTTACTCAATATCTGATTTAAAAGAAGATTCAAGTAATACATCAGCTTCATCAAGAATAAGCATGCGAATGGAATGTATAGGTAGATTACCCTTTTCAATAAGCTGTTTTATTCGACCTAAAAATATTTTACAAGATTTTTTTTAAAAATATTATAAGTAATAACAATTATGGAATGTATCAAATATTTGACTGTTCAATCTTAATAATATATTCATATATCATAAAATAGGTAATATTTGTTTTCATAAAACATATTTCAATATATTATAAATAATTTATTACTTTAAGCAACTGAATCTAATTATTAAAAATTCACTATGATCAGAATTGTCAAATTAAATATGGGAGAATATTTATTTTAATTCTTTCAAATTAAAATACTTAAATTAAAAATTTAAATATTAGGACAAGCTTTTTGAATAAAATATAAAATTTACATATTCACATAAGAAAGCATAAAAATTTCCAATGTTTATAAAAAAAATTCAATAATTAAAATAAAAATTATTTTAGTCTACAATACCAAATTGGATTAATTTTACACAAGATTTTTTTAAATAATGCATAAATTATCACAAATTTACAATTAAAAATTTATATATAAAGAAATATTAGTATATAAAAAATATTTGTATCACAATTTTTATACAAAAACAGAATAAAGACATAATTTGTACTTGATCTTAAAAAATTGCTTTAGGAAATTAAAACTTATTTAGCTTTTAAAATTACCTATGAGCATGTTAAGCTGTATAATACATTCTGAAATTTTGGATGAATGAATAAATATACACATTAAAATGCTTAAAATCTCAAAATATAAATAAATGTTAAAAATAGAAAATTGAAATTCATTCACATTCAGAAATTGTTACTTTTTGTATTTGGGGGAAAAGTAATACATTTCTAAGAATTTCAACATGATTTAGAGTCTGCAATTTAAAAATATACCAAAATTAAATTTTATTTTGTATATAGACATTCTAAATTATTCATATATATTTATATAACATTAAATTATATTACTTTTACTCTGATTTTAGAAACTTAACTTGTGGGATACATTAATGTTAGTTTCTTATTTCTTCACAGTTTTCAACAGGTTGACATTTGGTTCTCATCATAAATCATTTAAGTAAAATTAAATATCTTGAAATGATTGTATTGTCTAACACACTTTTGAAATTGTATGGCAAGAAGTCTGGCACAGATCATTTATAAATTACATATTATATTCTGCAATAAATATTGAATATGTGAAAATAAACAGCCTTGGTATGAACATAAAAACAAGCTTAAAGCAGAAGTTGACAAGAAAAAGAATAAATGTTTCTTCAAGCTAAGGGAGCAAATCAGATAAAGTTAATGAAGCAAAAATTTAAATTAAGAAATTATAAACCTGTTTGGCTCTATGCAAGTGAAACATATACTCAATACTAATATTCAAAATAATTTGAATCTGCTGTAATACTTCCTTCAATTTGAACATTCCGAATCCATGGTTGTATGGTAAAGCTTATCGATGGTTGAAGCAAATTGCCACTTCCTCAGCAATACTGTTATTTTTTAAAAACAAAGGACTATAAGAGTCGAAGCTAGAGACATTAGCAAATGCTTCATAAAAGAGGTTAGCAATATCTGTAGGAGATTGGATTGTTTGTCGCTCAACGGTCATTTTTTGCACACAAGGGCTAATTAGACCGGGACCTACGGTTTAAAGTGGATTCCAAACCACTACAAACATCCATGCCCAAGGTGGGATTCGAACCCACGAACTGTTGAACCGAAGGCACGAGCGCTAACCATTCGGCTGCCAGCTCGGCATATCTGTAGAAGAGTATACAAAAGATCCAGTTTTTAAAATAGGAATAGAAAATTCCTTATAAATACCATTGGCTGCTTCCACCTTTCTACACAACTGTTTACTGAAAGTTAAAGACATAATTAAGGACCTGACTTCAGCAACAAGCTCTACAAACTTTTGCTCCCTTAAGGGAAAATTCTCCATTGTGGGGTATCTCCAAAACAATCCTAGAAGAGATTATTTTTCTATCCTCAAGTTATGATATCTTTTGGTTAATTTTAATCATAGCTAGTTTTTCTAGTATCCAATGTGGGCAACTTCGAGAATAGGAGGGGTGGTCACTTTGAAAATTGACACACCTCTCCTTCGATGTGCAGTTCAAACATTCACACACAAACTGTCATGGCTAATCACCACGCATCAACCACAAGTGAGTTTCTGCAAACACGCTTCGATTGTCCAAAATGCTGGCATTGAAAACATCTCAGTAGGTTTGGAATGTATAGCCTAATGAGTAGATTCATATTTATGCCATTTTGATATATTGTGGAAGATCTGGGGTTGCAATAGTGAGAAAGATATTTAGTTTAAAATAACTAACCATTCCTTCTGACTAGGATGTGTTTAATGGCTTAGACCTTTTGATCTTGCGGATTTTCTAGAATCTCAGCCATCAGCTAGTTTAACAAATCCATAGCTAAGATAACGACACATTAAGATTACCATGAGGCATACCAGTCACTTCCTGATTAGTCAAATATTGCATTCTTGTAAAAATGGCTGCTTGAGTAGTATCTGAGACAACCTCTATTACTAAATCACAAGAGCACATTTTCTCTGGATATTTTTAACCTCACCAACAACTTGCGATATTCCAAATGTTATAAGAAAAGGAAAGATACAAAAGAGCCCACATTTCTTTTAATGATAAAAAATTTAGCATTAACATTTTGTAATATTTGATTTTGTGGTATATGAATAGCTAGCACTTTCCCTGTTTCGAATTTAAAAATTTCAGGACCTGACCACAGCACGCACTACCCCAATCCAACAAGAGGATGCAGACCAAGTGCACAAGTGCTAGCCAGGTCCTATATGTTTACAGTACATTGTTGAGATGGCCTCCACCCTTAACGAGTCATCCAGTAGATGTACCGATTGATTGATCCATAAAGTTGAATAATGTATTGAGGACCATAACATACCTCCCATTTACCTGAAGCAGAAGTTAAAGTAATGTGTTGGTCTCTGGGGGCTTCAATAACCATGATCTCTTTTCCAGGGACATGAGCCTCCATGCACTGCGAACACAGGGGTGATTTAATCTCCAAGAAAAGCTAATAGCAACAGAGTGGTGATAGATGCTCAAGGAAAGCTTTCCATCTCTTATGAGGCAACTACAATGAGAAAAAAAGGAAGAAAAAGCAGAGGAGGAGAGGGAAGTAGAAAAGACTAACAATCGAAAAACTGAAATGAATATCAGAAAACAAAACATTGGGCAACTAGTTCAGCACAATTGTTGAGAGGATATACTTATAAATTACATTCAATGCCTAATGTAATTATTCAATGCATAATGTAAAGTTAAAATAATTTCTGTTAAATTGTGATGTCATTTAAGTAAAGCAATTAGTAGCAGGGATTTGAGTTTTATAATAAACATTTAATCACAATAATTATTTTTGAAAAAATGAAGTGAAATGATTTTTTATAATTACAAAAATTAAGAAAAGTAACTATAAATGGGAATGATACTGAGGATAACAAATAAAAACAAAACTATTTTAATTGACTATATAATAAATCATTTTAATTTTTCTATCTTACTCTTTAAATTTAAGCAAAATTAAATTATTTCTTAGGATTTTTTTTCCCTCTTATTATATATTTAAGAAGCAATAAAGAATTTAAGAAAAAAAAAATATATGTAAAAAGTACAATAAAATGTTTTAATATAATAAAAAGTCTCAATAAGTTGAAACTATATTCAAATACTGATAAATTAATAATTTTAAAATTATATACATACTACTAAAATTTTATAGAAAAATCAAAAAAAAGTAGACTATGATAAATATCTAACCAGGTGTTCCAACAGCGATTTGACATCCAACAATTTTTTCTAAATCTTTGGAAGTAGGAATGCCCCCAATGAAACTGTGGCATTTTAAATTCTTGAATTCACAACCAACAGATTTTATTACATCACATATCTGAGTGGCTATTTCTCGAGCAGGTGCCAAAATTAGTACCTACAATCATATAATACATTAAAAAATTTTTGACAACAGTATATAATTACATTTTAAAATCATACATCATAATATTTACCTCTTCAATTCGTACACTAACAAAACTGAAGAGTCAATTTATGTATACCTAGCTTGTTCCATTAAAAAGTGATTCCTTATGAAAACTAGATTACAAATTATCTTGGATGAAAATGCTTAATTTATAATAGGATAATTTATTCTTAATAAATAATGTATAATTTTTAACATAAAAAATATTAAATTATAATATTTTATAATTTTTTATAATAACACAAATTACAGTTTTTTACGTCGTTTAAGAATTTCAAATCCTTTTACATTAATTACAGATTAAAATACTTATTTTCAATGGAGAATCTATAAAAAAAATTGAAAAAACTTCCTTTGGATATTCTTTAATTTTTATTCAAAAATTTTTTAAAAACATGCTAAATTAATAACATATATTAAGAATTTACAACATTAAACTAAACAAGGACATTCCAATTATATTTTTCGTTATCTTTAGCGAAATAAATTTTAGGTCACTTTTTAATATTTTTATCCACATTTATAGTTTCAGTCATAACAGCTTTATATAATTGTAAGTCTGTCATAATACATTAATTTCATGTAATTTTAAAAAATATTACATAAATGAAGAATACTTTAAATAAAATATATTTAAGTACTTTTTTACTTAATAACATTCCAGAGAATTTTTACCTGAGGATATTCAATGTTAAGAAGAGATTCAAGTGCTATGATAGTGAACACTAATGTTTTTCCAGTACCTGATTTTGCTTGAACAATTAAATCTGAAATATAATAAATAGCCATATAAAGTATGCCTTTCAGACATTATTTATGTATAAATGCAATACACTTTAACTATTCTTTTAATCAACAACACAGGAAAATGCAAACACATTGTGGCTCATGTGGAAAATGCAAAGCATTGTGACACATAAGCATACTTTAAGATTTTCGGAACAAGTTCGGTATCCCCATATAAGATTTCTCGCCAAATCTGGCGCCCTTTGTTTACTGCGTAGTGTTGCCAATTTCAGCTTTTGTTTTTATTTTAGTGTTGCCAAATTCAGTTTTAGTTACTTTTTTTTTGTTGTTGTTGCCACTAATCAATTTTCTTGTGTTTAACATAAATTTTAAAGCTATTTAAAAATTACTTTGACTTTCATTGTTCTAGAAAATTCTATGTCCCACGTTTTTTCGACATTTCTATTTGAATTGGAAGCCATTTGTCTTTAGTTTGCTGTAGGTGCAATTAAGGAATCTAATCATCGTAAATTTTTATTTTTATTTTTTACAATTTCTTTTACATTAATTCTTTTTATTTCGTTTATTTAATATATATTTATTATTAGCTTAATAATTTAATTCATTATTAGCTTAATAATTTAATTCATTATTAGCTTAATAATTTAATTCATTATTATCTTATTAATTTAATTCATTATTATCTTATTAATTTAATCCATTATTATCCTAATAATTTAATTCATTATTATCCTAATAATTTAATTCATTATTATCCTAATAATTTAATTCATTATTATCTTAATAATTTAATTCATTATTATCTTATATATTTAGAAACATATTTTTTGAATCCTTTTTTTTTTCAATTTTATAAAGTAATTTATATTTAAAATAATATTTTTTGCATGCCTTTTTTTTAGCTTTTTTAAAATTTTATAAAGTGTAAATATTTAGAAAAATATTTGTGTAAATATTTAAAAAAAAAAAAACTGAAATGTGACACTGGTGACAGCGAAAAAAATGTCGAAATAAACATACCAATCGGCACGTCAGCTCAACTTCATATCAAGTAATTCCATAGAAAAATATTTGTGTAAATATTTTAAAAAAAAAAAAAAAACTGAAATGTGACACTGGTGACAGCAAAAAAAATGTCGAAATAAACATACCAATCGGCACGTCAGCTCAACTTCATATCAAGTAAGTCCATTTATATTTATTTCCCTTTTTTAAATTTCTAAAATGCTTATTTTTCGATCGAACTTCGGGAAATTTCCCGTGTTAGCTTGGCGCGCTTACATTGGCGACTTGGCGACGAAAAAAAATCGCCGCGTTCGCCAATATATGGGGAAACCAAACTAGTTCCAGATTTTCTTATACTTTTACATATTGAATAATTATAATTTTTTAAACAGATGTAACATGATATTTACTAAAGAGTAAAGAAGTGTACAGAGGATAAAATGCACCAAGCGTATGCGCCAAGCATGCAGTAAAGTGCGCTAGACTGGTTTATAGGTTCAGATTACGTATGTATGATGTGCTTTTCATTTTATGAGGTAACGCGATTGCGTGACATGCGCGTTTTGTATACAACCCTTGAAACTATCACAGAATAATCTTGAAGCATTGAGTTTCAATATTCGATTTTTGGGGTTTGTGCGTTGCTTGCGAAAATTAAAAAGTATGGAGGAGGATATATTGATTTTACGTTTTTGCAGAGTATGCACAGAGAAAGAATCATCGGGAAAACATAAAAGAAGATTTTTTAGAAGCAATAAAAATGGTATATTCGCCAAAAAGTAACAATTCGGAGAGCGATGAAGATTAGGTAAGTTATTTTGAAGTTATTTAGAAACTAAAGTTTTTATAAAAATGAATGTTTCCATAGGTAAATGAGTGTTTATGTTGTGTATATTGCATTTTTTATTTTAGTGTTAGAATGAGCCGCTTACTTAAATTTCTTTAATGTGGGTGTAACTGCTCATTATATTAAAATTAGAGTTTAAAAAAAAATGAAACTTGTTAACGTTCGAAACTTAGCTTTATTGCCCGGTTGACACTGTAGTAGGTAGCGCTACACTGATGTTTTTTTTAAGGTGGGCGCCATTGCTCGATATATTAAAAATCAAGTTTTAAAAATTTCGTTTCAATTCATTAGAATTTAAAACTTCTACAGTATTTAATTATAATGAAACATTCAAATTTTTAAAATTTGGAATTCAGAAAAATGCGCAATTTCAAAACTGAAGTTTGAATGTGATCATTATTAGTCGACTAAATCATATGTGATTACCTGATAATGGTACTAACCTGGATAATCATCTTATGTTATAATTTCAAACATTATGCCAATATCAATGAGTTCTTTTTCATTATTTTTCAATTAGTATTCATGCAACAGAGCTCAAAATAACAAAAATACTAAAAAAAAATCATATATGTAAATAAAGACTTTGTAATGGAAGACTGTTCCTTATTGAATTAATTTAATGATTATAACTTAAAATGAACATTGAACTATTTTTAAAAAAATGTTTGCAAAATACTTGAAAAATTCACTGTGGGAGTAACACACTACTTTCTTTGAGAATGCTTAGAAGCAAGTCTTTGCATTCAGCAGTTTATAACAAAATATCCAAAATGAAAACCAAACATGTAATACATACCAACCAAAGTGCTAGAAGAAAAGTTTAGAAATTCTATAAATATGTATGCGTGTATACATACATATATATATATATATACTTGTATGTATGTATGCATACAAAAACATTGGTTAATAAAACATATGTTGGCTTTAAAAGCATGCATGCTACCAAAAACAGCAACTTTTATATGATGTTTATATCAAAAGTCAACGCTGCAATATGTTTTTAAAAACAAAACTATACTTCAAAAAGAGCATTTATATATTTTTTTCTTTTAACTATGATAAAAATGGGTGTCACAGATGCCATATAATCCAGGATGCCAAATGAATTTTTTTGGCAATGATGAAATGTTGCCAAGATGATGCAATTATGAAGTAATGAATTCATTCCTGAAAAACTATACACATTTAAATAATAAATTTAGGACTAATAAATAAAATGTGTAAATATATAATTAGGGAAAGATTTTAAAAAATGAAATGTTATAGCAGTAATTTTGGAATATGTAGAAACTTCAAAAATGTAAATACTTTTTTCTTAACAATAACGGGCACTGGATGACTAACCTTTTACCACAACAGGGCCAGAAACTGCTATTCATTTATCGTCATTCAGTGGGCAACAGTGAACCAGGTCACAAAGGCGAGTAGCATAACTTAAGCCATACTACCACAAACCCACTTGTAGCACTGGCCACATTCATACATCTTCAAATTTCCCTCACAGTACTTGTTTGCTATCAGAAAGGGCAGAGAAACTAATGTTTTAATGTGATTTGCAATAAATTTGAAAGAAATTTTACCATAAAATCTGGTTTTTCTGGCAAATTGTTTAATAATTTTTTTAATTGTGCAGTATATAAACATTACAGTGGCTTAGATTAACATTATCTGAAAAAAACCAATCTAAATTTTTATAAATGGCCTGGTTACTTTGAATTATTGAGATTCTTCTACTTAAATAGAGGGAAAAAATTTTGAAATCAAAAAATTATATTTTTTTCCAGTGTAAATAATAGTTACAATATAAATTGTATTTTTTTTTTTATTTTCATCAACTTTCTTTTACTTTATATAAGCATAAAAACATTGAATATCGAGAAAATATGCCCAATGGATTTTCATTAAAAAGTAACTCGCACATTACTTTTTAGCTATTGCTTAAAGTCAAAATAAATGTATAGGGTGAACTGAATACTTCAAAACAATTAAGCTACCATATTTCTTACCTTTTCCGTAACGACCAACAGGGATTGATTCTATTTGTATAGGAGAAGGAACTTTAAAGCCACATTTTTTAAGTCCTGCGAATACTCTTTCTGACAGTCCCAATGAAGAAAAATCCGCTTCTTCTTGTATACGCACATCTTTTGAACGCCATTTCTCCTCAAAAACATGAGCAGTTCGTATTTTCTTAGACATTTATGATAGTTTTAAAAACTAGTTTATTAATTTGAAATTAAATATATTTTTAGAAATCAAAGATAAATATTGTTAATTTAAAATATTGGTAAACAAAGAATTGAAAGCCAACCCGAACCAAAGCCGCCACCATTCACCGCTAATTTTGAGTTTTGATGATTGAAAGTGACGGTTACAATTAACACAGTTTTTTTTATTGCAAATAACATATTTGGATCATTGTACTATAATGATTTTAGTTCTCATTGAAACACATAACATTAGTTAATAAATGTTGATAAGTTGATACAAATATTTTTACAGACATTATATGAAACTTGTAAAGTACACTGCTAGACAATTGCTAAGGACGGATAACACTATCATCCATAGCAACCACAAAATGAAAGGAAGTAAAATGTGGAAAATTAGAATAAATGCGGGATATAGTAAGAAGAAGTATGCGTATGCAAATTTTTAGTCCACGTCTGTTCATCAGGTGATAGCGTTCATAAGAGCTTTAAAGGTTTTGACGCGTGTGGACAGTTGTTGTTTCAAGTCAAAGTTTTACAGGAAAGATTTAATAGACGAACTTGAAATTTTTTGGCATGTCTTTCCGACATCACTTAGATGATTTTATGCGTGGTCGAATTATTGGAAAGATTGAATAAGGGCAAAAAATAACAGATGTTGCCAGGGTGTTTGACATCGCTCACAGCGTTGCTTCACGGCTGTGAAAGTCATTTAAAACTACTGGAATGTGTATTAGGTGGCACGGGGAAGGTCGTGTTAGAAGTACGACGCCTGCAGAAGACGGGTATTTCGTCCTATTAGCAAAAAGGAACGGGTGCACCACAGCTCAGCAGGTGGCAAATCAGTTTTTTGCTGCCTCAGGAAAACAAATCTGCCGAAAAACTGTTGCCAGACGTTTGAGAGGAGGAGGACTATACGCCCGCAGACCTGTTGTGTGTGTCCCATTGACCAGACAGCACTGTAATGCCCGTTTGCAATGGTGTCCTGAGCATCGCAATTGGACTTAACAATTCTGTTGGATATTGGTCCCTTTCCATGTTATTTTCTAGACAATAAACAGTACAACTTTCGCGCCATATCAGTTGGCGTCTACAATCCGATCACAGGCTGAACCTACTCTCATCTGAGAATAGTACGCATACTCAGTCCTGTTGAGTCAATTTGAGTAGTTAACATATAACTTGTGATATTTTTAAATAAGTGCAATACAAATTTTGATGTTTTTCTATTAGAAATACAGCAGTTCATCATAAATTAAAAATATAAAATGAATTGTATTTCTTCATTAGAGACATAAGAAGAAAGATAATTTTAAGTGTATAAATTCTCAATTTAGTTTCTTGCAGAAAACAAAATATAAATTTAATTTAATTGGAATTTACTTAATAGAAAAGAACTATTTATATATTTGGTGAAATATAAAATTAGTGTAAAATATAAAAATGTGATTACATAAAAAAAATTAGCAGTTTGAGTTAATGAATATTAAGTAATGCAGAAATGTGGTTCTCTAGTAATATTAAACCATTCAATTAATACATTACAAATATAATTATTTAAAGTATAATAATTAGATTTATTTGCTAAATCGTGCAGGTATTCACAATTGATAGGTAGTAAATATTTACTTTTTTTTTTTTTTAAGAATGTTAATTTCAATATAATCTTATTTTCATCATAAAAATTTGTAAATTTTGCTTATAAGAATAACAAATATGTCACTGGTGTTTATTTTCAAAACTTGAATGCAAAATAATACAATTTAAGCATGACAATTATTTTAATTATGTATGGTGCAACAATACAGCTTTAAATGAAAAAAATGCGTAATATATAACGTAAGCAAACATATAACCAAAATAAGTCCTATCTTGGCAACAAATACTAGTCCTAAATAACGAAATGTAGGTCATGCAGGATTGGACCAGCATAGACCGCCAATAATGGACTTGGTCAAAATCACAATTAGACAATATAGGGCTAAGCTATTTTGCTACTTGGGTAGGAAACTGTGACGTTGAATAAATGCAATATGATCTTTATTGCCGTAGTTCCTGTTCCGTACCAATGAAACACTGCTACAGCAGCACCATCTTTGTAAGTGAGAAAAACTAAACAAAAAAAAAAAACTGTGAGAGTGGAGGGAGTCGAGTTACTGCTTTTGAGAAGAGCAGATGTAAAATGAGAGAGGTGAATCATCCACGAAAAAAAAATTAAGAGTTTTTTTTTTAAATTCTAGAGTCTTACAGTTTATATCTATCTATCTATCTATCTATCTATCTATCTATATATATATATATATATATATATATATATATAATTAGAGCTATTATCACAACATATTATGGTCTGTTGAGCCGGAGCCTTTGATTAATTGATGAGATATTGATTACAATGAATGCGAGAATGATGAGTAAACAGCACTCTTTCAGAATATCCGTCATTATGAGGCATGTGTTTGAACTTTTTTGGTCATTCACTTCCATGAGATAATTTATATTATCAATATGAGTTAATTGCGTTAACCCTAATAATTATTTCATGATTTGTGTTATTTATTAACTTATTGTTTTTTTTAATTATATGTAGATATAAAAGTGAGTTTCGTTTACAAAATGCTTATAAACGTGAATAAAATTAATTTGTAAGTTACAACTACAGAGTTAAAGGGAGGTCATTACTGATAAAATGACAATTCTAGAGCTAATAAACACATTTTAGAGAATAATGTCACATTTAAAAATGAGCCCGAATATGTAGCTGATCTCTTAAAATCTATAAAACAGAACTGATTATTAGAATCAGACACTTGAGAAAAATAAGCTGACTTGCAATTAGGGCAAATAAAATTAGAGAAAATTAAAACTTGAATTAACTCACTTGAGATAATATTCAAAAATAGTATAAATTAATTCAGAAAATAAAATTGAGCACTGAAATTCTTTAGATTACTTAATAAAAAGTATTTAAACATTATAATGAGATTGAAATACCAATTAAATCAGAAGGTTGGAATCTTTTTTTCAATTCTTTGGAGAGAGCATTTGTTACAAAAAATGTTTCAAATATAAATTTAAAGCAGGGATTCTTTTAAGCTTGCTTCGTGAAAAATGCATCAAATGTAATTTCTTACACGAGCGATGATATGAGTTAAATGATTCTGAAAAAGTTAAAGAAATTATTCTCTGAAGAATTTGAGTACACACCATAATCTTGTTAAGAAAAAATTCAGAAAAACAACAAGACAGCCAAATGAAACTCGTTCTTCTAAATACATCCATTTCATTTTCTCTTTTCTGAGCACTGTCTTGCTACCTGTTGAGAACTTCCGCAAATATAGCACTCTTTTTGTTTGGGGATAAAACCTTTTTGTTTTGTGTATTCTCTTCTTTTGGTTGGTGGTCTATATTTATCTTGCGCATGTGTTGAATCTGTAAACTTTGGATATTTCACTTCATTTTGAATTTCGTCAAATGATTTTCTTCTTGCTTAAAAATAAATATCACATTCTCTGGCAAGTTCTTGTGGTTTCAACCATTGATTTCCTTGGCGTATGGCGATGTGCGAAGATGCTTCTCAACCTAATGTTTAGAATAGTTTATCGGAGATGGTTAATTCTTTTACTGTTTCAAAATCTGTTACTTCCCTTGATTTACAATAATAGTTCCATATTGATGTTAATCATGAAGCAAGTTCAATATGTGATTCCCCAGAATAAGGTTATAGTCTTCTAGAATTTTCTAGGCTTGCTTGAGGAGTAGGTTGATATTCTTTTAGAATTAATGTTTTTAATTTTTCACGATCCTGATCATCATATTTTTTTATGTAGACAAATATATTTGCGGCTTTCTCTCCAAATAATTTCATTAATATTTCTGCCTTGAATTCTTCCGGAACTTTCTTGCGCTTAAATGGAATCGTTCTATGGAATCGAAAAATATATTCCAAGATTCTGATCTTTTCGGTACTGGTATTATCAGCGTTTCTACTCCCTTGATCAGCTTGTCGAATGGAATTTCGATTCTGCTTTTAGTGTTCTGATTTGACAATGGCGTCGGACTTCTATTCGCTATGCTCTGCGTCGCTCGGATCTTTGCTAATTCTAAATCCTGTTCTTTTTCTAATCTTAATCTTTCTTTTTCAACTTGTAATCGTTCGATTTCTTCTTTTATTTTCCTGTTCTTTATAGTGGGAGTCAAAATTTCTTTAACAAAGTCAGCATCTTCGACATACTCTTTACTATTCAGAAGTTTGTGTTTCATTTCGGCTAATTTCAAATCAAAAGTTGCTTCTTCACTGATTTTCACCAAGACTGTAATCAAGTCTTCCTTCTTCATGCTGTTGAACATTTTCTTCTGTTCCTATAACTTTTTCACATCAAAATTTCATTAGCAGTTTTATTTCTCGTTCCTTAATTCGAATTTTCCAAGGTTAGTCATTTCATTCTTTTCAGCTCTGGCTCTCGTAAGAAAGCTTGTTGCTATGTGTAGAATAGCCGAGAAAATTAACTATTACCATTTTCTGGACAACACATTTATTTATTAATAAACACACACTCACATTAGCAAAAACAAAACACATAACTAACTCGGAGCCTTCTCCTGCTACCAAAATATTAAGACCTATCGCGGACCGGGCTCCGTCGATATTCTTCTAAAATATGGCAACCTCTTGGAAAAGAGATGCAAATCACGCCAAATGCAGTTTGTTGATCGCCAAACAGTCACCAGATACTACAATCGTATTGTGATTTTTTTTGTATTATCATATTTTGATTCTAACTATATTTAAAAAAATGATATATGTTTAGTCCATTTGAAATACTTAAATAATTATTCCCTAATTATAATGTATATAATGAGGAACCATAACTATATTTGTCAGTATATGTCATTCACTTGATGTAGAAAATAATATGAGGAAACTAAGTTAGAGCGCATATAGTTTATTTACGCGCATTAAATATGATATATAATAATAAGAATAAAATTCCAAGATTATCATAATTTAAATTCCAATTGGGTTTTAAATGAAATAAATACATATAATCAAATGTATTATAATCTCAATAAATTCATTATTAAATGAACATAGTGATTTTATGAATTATTACTTTACTGCTTATTCAGTTTATTTTTTTTTATAAAAGAATTTTTAAATTTAAGTTTACAATTAGTAAGAACAATTTAAAATTAGTGTTAATTCACAAGCATATATTTTGAGGATTAATTGTGCTGGAGTATATTCATCTCATTTATTCATTTATATTTTTGTGATCTATATTATTAATGTATATAATACATATTAGGCGGTGCGTAAATTAAAAAAAAATATTGATTTCAATTACAGGAAAGTGAAATACAAAATTAATTAAAAATCTTCAGTTTTGGAAATATGCAATAAAATTCATCATAATAAAAGTATTATGTAAAAAATGCATAATAGATAGAATCTAATATAAAAAGTGGGTTATTATTATTATTAAATATAAAAATATCTCTGGAAGACATGTATTATTCAGTCTTCATGAATTATAAAGATGTTTCTTTTTGGTTAATTAAGGATTCTTAAGAACAAATGTAATATATAGATTAATCTACATATTAGATCTGTCCTTAAGTTTATCAGAAAATGCGGATTGGGATTATTTCTACATAATATTCATAAATATTTGAATATCAAAATATATTGACGATTATTTTTAAAATACACATTGAAATACAACTAAGATTAAAATGAAAATACCATTCTAGAAATGGAAAAAAAAAAAAAAAAAATTAGGAATATTTGTAGTCATTATTTCTAAGAGGAGTATTTTTTACTAGTGAGAAAGCAAATTTTAAGATTTACTTTATTTGTGCTACAGAAATATATTGCGTGAATGACTTTTTTATACTGGCAAATCATTATTAATTTATTTTCATATAAATTAATTTATTTTTCATATGTAAGTATCAGTATTTGTATCTATATATTAAATCTTGAAGTAAAGAAAATATTTTCTACAAATTTCTTTGCAACCTGCCCATTTTGTAATTATTTAGACTAAGAAAAAAAATATAATATTTCAAAAGTTTTAAAATAACTACTTTTGTTATAATTTTATTACATATTACATAACCCAGATGGCGCCACTATCTTAATTCATAAATTTTTTCCATAATCTCAAAAATGAAATAAATAATAAGCACAACACATAAGCATCTCGGCAAATAACATTGTACACCGTTTTTACCCGTGAAATTTAAAATCGGAACATCTACGCGATAGTAAAATTTGCCAGTGCAGCCACCGAATAATTGCGAATGAAAATTCGATAATAGGACACTGTGAAAGAAATGCAACCTTGAAATATAAGACCTGTGTAAGTAAGCACAGAGATGAGCTGGTTCAGATCACGCTCAGACGTTTAAGTGTGATGCAGCAGAAAAGGAATAAATTTGTTTATCCAT
This sequence comes from Latrodectus elegans, assembly GCA_030067965.1. Lineage (NCBI taxonomy): Eukaryota > Metazoa > Arthropoda > Arachnida > Araneae > Theridiidae > Latrodectus > Latrodectus elegans. Next base: position 37,692,897 of record CM057815.1, read on the forward strand.
GTCTACCACCAAGAATATCTGGTTGAATCTTAGAGGAGAGCCACCGTGGGGTTTTCGCCTCAAAGGCGGAAAAGGAACAGGGCTTTCTCTTGTGATTTCTCGGGTGAGTCGTCTATTTTTATCTATTTTCTATCTCGGAAGGTCGCGATGATGCAATTATTTGTTTTGTCACGTGTGATACTGGAAAGGTGCGCTATTCGGTCTGGGTGCTTGCCATTAACTTTTTTTTCTCCTATTTCTTCAAGAGATTCATCAGTGTACAATTTTCTTTTCCTTTTTTTTACATTTTTCTATTTATTTATTTTTTTATATTTATTTTATTAAGATTTTTGAAACTTGCAAAGTAATATAAAATTTGATGAAATATGATTAATTGAGAAAGTTTCTTAATTTATTTTAATAGTACGTATTATTAGAGATTTTGAGATCTTTTTTTTATATAGAAATCGGTGATATTTATTGTTTTATATAATTTTTAGAATTAAGGAAGTTCTCATTAGTTTAGCAATGCATTTTTTTTAGATATTTTAAAATTTAATGAGATAAATCGTTTTATTTATCATCTTATTTGGATTATGAAATAAAAAAAAATAAGCAAAATTATACAAATTTGGAAAATTATTTAGTTTTATCGATTTTATTACCTGTTTCACATCATATTATTAAATTTAAATATGATAAATGCCATAGTTGTAAATAATGAAAAAAAATATCATTTATAAGTAAGAGTATTTTTATTTTGTTTCCTATGTTCAAAAATCTCTAATTTTATAATGGAACTTTCATATTAAAATGTAATAAAGGAAAAATATGTTTATATATTGTGATTTCATTTTTTTATAGGATTTTTATATTATTTGTGATTTTCATTTCGAAATCAACTCTTCTCTGTAAAATCCACTTATTTCAAAATGTAAACTTTGTATTTGCAAACTCTACTTTGTTAATTAAGAATGAGATTAAATTTATTTAAAGATTAATAAATAAACTCCTAAAAGTTATTAAATAATAGCTATTAAGTTTATTTGAAATTGAACATTACATATTAAATGTTGATTTATAGTTAAATAATTGATTAAATGTATAAGAATTTTTTAATGTATAATTGCATAACTTCATTTTACTTAGAGCTTAATAACTAGTTTCTATTGTAATTAAATGTAAATGCTGAAAATATTTAATATTATAATAATTTATTTCGTGGAAAAATACGATATGTGTTCCATATATAACTTCAAAAACAATGTATACTATTATGAACAACACTAAATACTCAAAAATCGAGGGTGTATCTTTTAAATTTCGATTTTTATTATCTGACTTGTTGACTTAAAAAATATAATAAATATCGATAATATCAACAATATAACAGGAGAAAGATTTTCTATTAACAAAATTGCAATCATGAATCATTAGATTATTTTTAAAAACAATTTAATTGATTTTTATATCCTGTTACCATTAAAGTAATTGTAGACATTTTTATTTGTAGATTGTTGAGAAAAACTAGAGTCAAAAATAACTCTTAACTACATAATAAGGAGCTTAACAATAACAACGCACGCGTGTTCTGAATGCAGATATCGATAAATATAGTTCTTAAAATCAAATAGATTCCATAACAATTTATCGTCTGCGGAATCATGCTATTATCGTTCGGAGATAGAACGATAAGAGACTGAAAAAGATAACCTGTTTCTATTATTTGACAACTTCATGGTCTTTTCCGGAGGTGGTGCCCAACCTGTCACCGGAAATAATTTTTGTCGATTCATTCCAAATACGACTGGCTGAATTTCGAACTAAAAAATTTCGTCATACGCATTGTTAGGTCACGCACGCAAATTATTGTGGATGATTTTTAATGCTGCATTGAGTTGACTTATGCAATGTGTACGTTATGCGCAAACCCTTATGTTTCTGTTATTTTTCCAAGGGTTTTGTAAAAAACAGGCGAATGCTCATTGTTTCTGAAGAATAGTGGTTGTTCGTGATAATTCCTATTGGCTAAGTCAAAGTAAAATTGACGAACTTGAAAATGGCATATGATAGCTTACTTTTTAAAACATAACTCATCCGTATATTATGTATAAGTTCTATTTTAATTATATACATATATGTGCAACTTTTCATTTGTCTTAATCAGTTACAATGAAATGATTTTATCACTATATGTGGACAATAAAAGAAAATAGCAAATATAAGAAGAAATGATGTAAAAAAAATATTCGGAAATGCTTTTGTTCTCGTTCATGATCTCATGCCGAGACTTTTTAAAGTACAGACAGTTCATTTGTAAACAAACATCTGTTTGAAAACATTTGTTGGTATGCTCAAAATTTCTTCCTGATTTTATGAAATGAAATCAATTTTTCATTAATAGATGATCTATTTTATATTAATTTAAAAGCATCATATTTTATTTTCCACAAAAGATAAATGGTTAAATGTGAAATTATGAAAATTATCTCATTATTTGTTTTTCACATTGGGTTTGAGACCTTTTTTTTTAAAATTCTCATTATTATCACGTTATAATAGCACGCTTATATAGCATGAAACAACTTATATATCCCAGGAAATAACTTCATATTGCTTGAAACAACCTTTATATTGCATGAATCAATATTTATATCTCATGAAACAGCCCTCATATTTCAGGAAATAACTTCATATTGCATAAAACAACCTTTATATCGCATGAAACAATCTTTATATTCCAGGAAATAACTTCATATTGCATTAAATAATCTGTATATCCCTGGAAACAATTTCATATTACATGAAACAAGCTATATATCACCTGAAACAACCTTTATATCCCAGGAAATAACTTCATATCGCATGAAACAACCTTTATATCGCTTTTGGCAGATAGCCTAACAGCATGTTAATATCACCGCTTAAACTGCCTTTTGGAAGGACATTTCTTATATAGCGGACGATATTCATCAATCGAAAAAGAAGAAAACCTGAAAATCTCCAACCATCTACAACCACCGATGTACATATGGTAAGCAGAAGCCAGACATTTATTTCTCGTTGTTAACAGTCACTGGGATCGAACCTGGGAGCTTATGCTCTGGAGAGCACTATTTAACTACTAGGCCACTGCGAGACTGAAAGGAATTTAAAAGTCATTCTTATCGAGAAAAGCCAATCGAAATCTTAGTGTTAGAGCTGAGATTTTAATATCTTGAATAACATTAGATTTAGTATAAAATTACAAAATTCTTTTAAAATATAGCAAAATTCTTTTTAAAATATTCTCTTATGCGCAGTGGGGAAAGAAATAGAGATACTTTTCTGCGCATAAGAGGAGAAATATTTGGCATGGATGTGATAACAATAAAGATTCAATTCTTTTAGAAAAAATTCAGCATCTTGCATTTTTAGTAAAAGTTGTTGTTATTAAATGAAATTTTGGTTCAGAAATAAATTTGAAACTTTAACTTATGTATATGCCTTCATTAATTTTACTTTGCTTATTATATATCCACTTCAAAATTATATTATAAGTAAAACGGTTTTTCTATTAATTACTAACATATTTTTGAAGTAAGAAAGTCGAAATCGATATCATACAGAAATAAAATAAATAAACAAATAAAAATAAAAAAAAACTGATAATTTTCTATTATTGGAAATTTTATAATCTTTGGAATCACTTACATAAAGCTGACGATAAAAAGAAATACTTTCAATCTTCACATAAATTTTTAAATTTTTATTAAATTGAAATATTAATTATAAGTATTACTAATTACAAATTGGATTAAATTCACGCAAATGATATAATTTAAATAATATGTGTCAGATGTTAAAAAGCATGAAAAAGTTGATTTTTAAAAATACTATTTAAATTTACTTAAAATTATAAAATAAATTTACAGTTAAGTTAAACTGAAACATAAATTTTATAAAAACAGAATCGTTTTGATTTTTTTAAATTGTTCATGCGATACAAATAACCAAATTTTATATGTGCTGCTTAATATCATTCCTTGTTTTCACGTTGCCGCTAAATATTATATTTTGTCACAAATGTAATATTTAGCACCAACGTGTTATTACAACAAAATTGTGAATTTGTCTCAAAATGTTTTAAAGTTTCTTTAAAAAAAAATGTATCCCCAAATTCGGCAATGTTTTCCAAGATGTGCTCCATTTAAAATTTATCTGGCGAATTTGATTACTTTAGAAATAAAATAAGAAGATTACGGTATACTATACAAGTTCATACTTGTTAAGTTAAAAGTACATTGTTAATTCATTATCAAATATTATTTTGTTTTGTTATTGCTTCTGATGATCATCAGCAGGAGAAAAAATTGAGCAAAAAGGAAAAATTAAAAGAAAGATTGAATTAATGAATTTTTCGAAAATGATTCATTTATCTTTTTAAAATTTATTTTAAAAAGTTAAATGATATATTTATTTTTTTAAAAAAATATTTTAAAAAGTTATGTATTTTCCGTTAGAGAATAATACTTAAATCTTTCACATTTGCAAAGCATAAACTAATATGTAAATAGTAAAAAAAGCTAAAAAAATCCATTAGAAATCCTTTTTGTAATTTTCAATTTATTTATATATTTTAAATGAATTAGTATTTAAATTTTGGAAAAAATATAATTAATGGTCGTTATGTTGAAACATAAAATATTTTATTTATTAATGTTTTATTGATCATACTCTAGTTTATTAACTGCTTTAAAAAATTACCAGGATTACAAAACTTAAGAGATTTTGCCCTGGAATATAAAAATAATTTTAATTAAAAACTTAATCTCGTCTTAATAATAATTTACGCTTATTGCCGAGCAGTTAAATTTATTTAACTTTTTTATTCCTAAAATTATAACAATTATTTACGAAATATTATATTTTCTTGTCAAAAAGGATTAAATGAATTAAAACGTATCTTTGTGAGATAAAAATTATTTTAGCCTAGAAAATTTTACTTTGAAAGTTTAATTTTGCTGTACCATTTTCAAAATTATTTTTAAATTTCTGCTAAATCATAACTCTTTATGATATTTTTATAATTTTAATGTTTTTTTTTGTATAATTATAATTTGTTATTTTCAAATAAAATATCATATATTGCTCATAAAAATATTCTTTGTTATGTTTATAAAGATAGTTTTTCTTATGAATATAAAACGATTCACTTTTATTGGTTGATTTTTTTTTAAAAAAAAAGCTGGTTTAACCAAAAAATGTAAATTTTACTGATTTAAATTGTTTGAATTAATTTTTTTTATCCTTTATCGGGCACTGGAATCATTTTTTTTAAATCGGATATTAAATATAAACTATTTTTATTTTATATCATATTATTTTAATGCACATTATACTTTTACAATATTTTTAATGTAACGATGCATGTATCGCTTTATTTTTCTGTGGAAACTACATCTGTTATTTGAGAAATAGATTTTAATTTGCAACTATTTGTCTAAAATTTAGCAAGTTATTAAAATAAGATCTTATTAAATTTAAATCCTGTATATATTTACTACAGTTTTAATTTATACTATAAAGCAAAATGGTATAAATATTTATGTTGAAAGGAAATCAAAAGATATTCACTTTTATATTTCTTAAAACTCCTACGATCCAGGCCTTGTTTTGCAATATTTGGTTGAGTAAACATTTCTATATTTTTCCTAGATTTTTCTTTCTTTTATATTAATAGATGCTTTAGTACCATAATGTATCTAAAAAAAGAAGAAAATTAGTAGACTCATTTTTTATTTATTTATTATACTTTGGAATAAATGAGCCAAGCATAAATGTATACTTAACGCTCCAGCATTCCATGATATATTTATGCAATAATTTCATGTGAAATTATTCTTTGAAATTGTACGAGGGTTACTCTGAAATTTTTGAGATATGCGCAGACGAGAATTTACAAAATAAAAATAACGGTTTTATTTTAAAATAAAAGCATTTTAATGCAGAAGACGATTGATTTTTTACTGACTTACTTCAACTTGTTTAGCGTAGAATAAATTTTAAACGGAAGAGAAAATGGAGTTGACGCGAGAACATTTTCGCGCTATGATTTTCTACGATTTTAAAGTAGGATTAAATCAAGAAGAATGCGTTCAATGGTTACAATTAGCATTTGGTGATGAATCTCCAGCTCGTGTTACTGTATTCAGATAGTTTAAAGAATGTAGAAGAGGTCGCCATTTTCTTCAGGATGAAGTACACACAGGAAAGCCACCGTCGGCAGTAATCCCGGATAATGTGTCTGCCATACGAAAAACGTTAATGGATGATAATCGCTGTACCTATCAAATGATACAGAAGAAACTTAACATTGCATCCGCAGCCATACACAAAATCATTCAAGAAGAATTACAAATGAAAAAAGTTTGCCGTTGGGTTCCCCATAATCTAAATGAGCACCAAAAAGAGGAGCGTGTCAGAATCAGTAAAGAAACTCTTAAACTGTTAAATGATGGTGGCCACCGCATCATTTCTAAAATTGTAACAGGTGATGAAACGTACATACTGTTTTTTGACGTTCCAACAGGTCAAGAAAGCAAAGTATGGGTCTTTGAAGATGATCCCACGTCGACAATGGTGAAAAAACAACGCGTACTGAAAAAAGTGATGTATGCCGTTTTCTTCAGAAATACGGGATTGGTCAAAGCCATCAAGTTGGAAGGACAAAATAAGTAACAGCAAACTGGTATACCACTAAATATCTTCCAGAAATTCTACAAGAATTGAATGTTAGGGGACTAATGCTTCACAATGACAATGCATCTTCACATACAGCCGGATTAACAGTTGAGTTTCTTAAACAAATTAAAGTGATCGAACATCCGCCGTATTCACCTGATCTAGCTATGATCGTCTTTTGGTTATTCTTTAATTTAAAAAAGAACTTACGTGGACGTCGTTTTCATTCAGAAGAAGAGATTGATGTGGCTATAAATGCATTTTTCCCATCTATTCCAAGAAATGAATGGCTTGCGGCATTTAATCTGTAGAAAATTCGTCTACAAAAGTGCATTGATGCTGGAGGAGACTACTTTGAACACACCTAAAATTTTGTAAGTATAGCTTTAAAAACCTAGTTGTATCTCAAAAATTTCAGAGTAACCTTCGTATTACTAAATAAGGTATTTATCTTGAAAATGTGTAAAAATTCAACAAACTTTATATATATATATATATATATATATATATATATATATATATATATATAAATATATATATATATATTAAATGCAAATAAAACTAAGAGTAAAACTTTCATACTTAATATCGAAATGCTATGAATAGAATTACAAAAGTGTAAAATATCATAATTATTTTAATAGCAAAATTTTTTTTAATTGAAAATTTTTGTATTGCAAAACTGAAGTGAATAAAAATGATTTTCCACTCTCATGTTACTTAAGAGTGGAAAATCTTTTATTATATGCAACGTAACAGAGTTAAAAAAGGGGGTGGGGAAGATTAAGAGCGTAATTTATAACAACAAAACTATAAAATGTAATGATTATTTTTTAATGATCCTGTGTATATTTTTTAACCATCTGTCGAGCTGTTACTTTTTCCTAAAAACTGAAGTAAAAAAAAATAAAAAAACGGCCATTCTTTAATAAAGAAAAAAAGGAAAATGCCTTAATATTTGAAAACAACAATAAAAAGAAAGGTGGAAGGGGTCAAGAGCGTTACTACAATTGACCTTGTATTTTTTGGAAACATAGCATTACGTACGATTTTCGGAAGAATAAGTACCAGAGTGAGAAAATATTTATTCATACTAACTGATGATTACAAGCTCGGTTTTCAAACTCCGCGCGTTTATCCGGTAGACATCGCATTCTCAATCAAAATCCAAATGAATCAAAAGTTCAATTATTGCATAAACTATCCCTTTTAAAGATATAGATCAATGATCAGAAAAAAAAACTGTTTTTTTTTTAATCAAAAAATAGTAGGAATGCAATTCTTTGTACAAGAAAAAAATCCCTTTCATTTAATTAATTTTAATATACAGTGGGTGATGCATTAACGAACATAATTCGTTACAAGTCTATGTTCGCTATCCGAATTGTTCGTTAACCGATCAATACTTTTTAACCAATCATACATTTTTTTTGTGGAATCGATTAATCCATTCACCCTAAAAATTTAATTTAAGAAAAAGATGTATAATTTCTTTGTAAAAATTTATTAAAAAATAATACATACATATGGTCTTACATATAAAGCTGTCCTTTACATTTTTTCTTTATGGGGTATTAAAGAACATGTCCAATATCGATTGTTTTTTTTCTCTTTTTCAGGATTTTCTGGAAGTGATTAATAGTATTATCGTTCTAAAGATCCTCAACCTCGCTGACAATATCTTGATTTCGGTATCGTTCTAAAACTCTTGCTTTGACATCTTCCCACTTTTTCAGAAGATCCTTAATGACAGATGTCAGTATTGATCCGAATTCGGATTCGATTGAAATCAAAAGCAATCAGTTTTGGTTCTGATTGAAATCAAAATCGAAACTGATGGTCTATTTAGGATATAAATATTCTATTGTGAAAAATTGTTTTTTTAGAATACAAAACTTTGAAGTTTAATAGGATAGCAACATAAATCAAAACATATGAAAAACGATTTTTGGACCATTGGGTTTGGCAACCCTGCACATTATGCTCCGAAAGCTGAGAAGTGTTCGTTAGAATTCGTTTTAGTTCGCTAACCTATCACCCATTGTAGTTGTTGTTGCTTATGACACTTAGACAAGCCAAGGTCGCTATGCCTTGGCTATGAGAATTTAAGTTAATTGCGAGCGTCTTTCATTTAATCAGATCACCATAAAGATGAAAGTACAACTTTTGCTCTCTAAATCCTCCTATAGATGGCAGCACCAGAGGATCTCCATCCTCAATTTTGACATTGATCTGAAAGGGGGATAAATTTTCTCCAGACCATTGTATCCATGGTAACTGCTCAACGACCGGCCACATGACTTTTGATTCCACAGATTTAACCAGCACGTATATCGCATGTACTCGGTGGGTCCTTGGTGGTATTGTGTATCGAACCCCACCCTTCTCGATGGATACCCTAACCACTAGGCTACCACGGCCCTCCCATTGTAATAAAGTAGCCATATGATGAAATTTAGTACAGTAAATATGAATAATAAATTTCAATTATAAAATAAATTAGAATATTTTAAGAATAAATTAAATTTAAATATTGTAAACTGCACAGAACATTATTCATATTATTATATTTTTAATCTAATGATTTAACAGTGTACTCTCATTAGACACTCTTAAATCATTAGATTAAAAATAAAGAAATTTTCTTAGATATTCTGATCTTTTCTAGAGTCCTTTAATACTGAACATTTCCAAAGGTATAGTGTACACTAAAAATAAGCACTAAATTCTCTGCGTTATCGTACAAAATATAAAAAAGTTAAAGAACACGGGAACAAGCTATGAATGATAAGATTTGACATCATTTTCCAATATTGCTTGGTAATGTATCCACAATCTCACACAGGGGACTTACGGATGCACTCGTGACAACCAAATCTAATGTTATAAAGTGTTGGAAATGAAAAAAAGTTAGGTTTTTTAAAGGAATTAAAATGCTATTTTACTACTTTAAATTATAAAATATCAACATATTAACACAATATTAAAACATATACAGTTATACAAAGTAATATAAAAAAAAAACAATTTTAAGAACTCCAGCAAACATTTTGAGTTCTTGTTTTACACAGATCTGCGTTTTATTATTTAAAAATATTAATTAAAAAAAAGAATTTTTAATGTTGGCGTTAGCAAGGCAATATTCTTAGATTGAAAAGAGATTGTCTACAAATATTGCAATTATTAATTTAGAATTTAATTAATTAATGAAATTTTTCAAAATTTTAATCGTCTTTGTGCTTTATTAGTAACAAGAAATTAATCCTGAGAGATCATCAATTAATTCATTTATAAATTACAGTTCTATTACATATTTTAGAAAAATATCGAAACTGTAACTATTTAAATAGAAATTATTACGAGGGTTGCTATTTATATTTCTGGCCTTGGCAACAGTAAGTGTTGGTAGGCGACCGAAGACGATTTTAATCGAAAGTTTGATATTTTTAAACATAAATTCAGCAGACGATTTACCATTATAGCTTTATTTGTGTTGTTGACAGTAAATTGAAAAGTTCTTCTCTGTCAAAAAATGGAATTGAATCGTGAACATTTTCGTGCCATTTTTTTTCATAACTTTCGACGTGGATTGTCAAGACAAGAGTGCTTCGATGAACTTAATTCTTTATACAGCGATAAAGCGCCATCCTACAGCACTGTAAAAAATTGGTATAACGAATTTAATCGTGGTCGATGTTCGATCCAGGACGAATCCCGTGCAGGTCGTCCAAAATCCGTTGTTGTGCCAGAAAAGATCAATGCTGTGCGTGAACTGATAAAGCAAGATCGTCATGTGACATACCGTGAGATAGAGGCGTCTTTGGACATTAGTATGACTAGCATCAATAAAATATTGCATGAACATTTGAGCGTAAAAATTTGTTCGCGTTGGATCCCGCATAATCTGACAAACGCTCAAATAAAGGCTCGTGTCGATTGGGGCAAGGAAATGTTGGAAAAATACATTCAAGGTACATCAAAGTCTGTGTATAACATCTACACAGGTGACGAATCATGGATCTATGCATATGAGCCAGAAACAAAACAGCAATCAACTGTATGGGTCTTCCAAGACGAGGCAAAACCAACAAAAGTTGTTCGAGGAAGGAGCACATCGAAACAAATGATTGCCTGTTTCTTCGGCATTAACGGTCATGTGGCAACAGTGGCGTTAGAGCAACGCAGGACGGTCAATTCTGAATGGTACACGACCATTTGTTTGCCAGAAGTCATCGGAGAAATTCGAAAAAAGCAGAAGAACAGGCGAATCATTCTTCATCATGACAATGCGAGCTCTCACACATCGACTCAAACAAAGGCATTTCTGACGGAGCGAAAGATCGAACTGATGGGTCATCCGCCGTACAGCCCTGATTTGGCACACAATGACTTCTTCTTATTCCCACACATCAAAAATAAATTACGTGGACAACGATTTTCGACCCCCGAAGAAGCGGTTGATGCATTCGAAACTCATGTTTTGGAGTTACCTCAATCGGACTGGAAAAAGTGCTTTGAAAATTGGTTCAAACGCATGCAAAAGTGTATTGATCATCATGGAGAATATTTTGAAAAACAATAAAACCAATTTCGATCCTACATATTTGTTTTTTCATTATTAGGCCAGAAATATAAATAGCAACCCTCGTATTATCCTTTCATATTTAGAATAATCTACTTAAATTAAGCTCTCAAATATTTTATGCATTCAACATAAATAATGCCTTTCAAATGTTAAATTAAAAATGTTTTTATTTAACATTTGAAAGTTAAGTGATTTTTCCTTTCAAGAAAAAGCCTTTTCTTATTTTATCGTTGCATTTTATCCTATATCAAGAAAAAAGAAACCAAACTAATACATTTTATATGGTTCTTTCTTAACTTTTATAGGAAGTGCAAAAATAGAAAAAGACTTTTAGCAGCATCTGTTATGTTTTTTTACAGAATCTCTGAAATTTATAATACCCGGATGTGACGTCATTCATATTTTTATCGAGTGGCATATTTTTGGGAATCCTGCTGGATGTTAATCATTTAAAAAAAAGTTTACCACAAAAATCCTAACGTTTCTGAATAGTAATTTTTGAATATTTTCATGTTTGTTTTTAATAATTTTCCACATTTTTCATTGAATAATAAAGAGATTTTTTCTAACTCTAGATTCATTTTCATCTAATTTTAAAGAATATTTTCTTCTAAAAAGTAATTGTGTGCTAAAACTTCTCAATCAATATTTTGATCGAACAATTTAATCTAAAAATCTATACAGGATTACATTTTGTGTTTTCAATGTTTACATTTTAAGAACCACGGATGTCAAATTTATGTAAATATTTTAATTGAAACTGTATGCACACACAAAATTTTTATTTGTTAAATGTGTTTGTCTGTGAATGTTAAATGGAATAACTGCAGATGTGAAAATAGGCTGAAGTCTTAAGGAGCGATGTCGTGGCTCCTTAGGACTTAAGAAGGTGGGAGATTCAAAATAACTTATTTAAGTCCGTGCGGAGTCCAACTGGTGAATGCAGACATATGAAGTCTTTTATTACCTTTATAAAACAGTACCTTCTTGCGCTGGAACTATATTCGACATTTGGATTTGATAGCAGCGTCAACACGGATTAATGTGTACACCTTACTGTCGATGGTTTAACATTTTTACGAATACTCTTTGTGGATGGCCGTGGTAACCTAATGGTTAGGATATCGGCCTTTCATCCGGAAGGGCGGGGTTTGATTCCCAATGCCGCCAAAGACCCACCGAGTACATGCGATATACATGCTTGTTAAGTGGTCGGTCGTTGAGCAGTTACCATGGGTGCAATGGTCTGGAGGAAATCCACCCCCCTTATATCAATGTCAAAATTGATGGTGTGGATCCTCTGGTGGTGCCATCTATCGGAAGATTTAAGAAAGAGCAAAGACGTACTTTCGCCTTTGTGGTGCTCTGATTTAAACGAAAGACTATTGGCTTAAATTCGCATTGGCAAGGCATAGAGAGTTGGGCTTGTCCAAATGTCATTATTAGCAACTTTGTGCATAATACTTCAGCAATCACAAAGCACGATTGTAGTGTTAATGAAATTCCTCTTTGAAACGTTACCGACAGGCTCACTGGGCAGGTCAACCCATTTTTGTGTTGTTGAAGTTAACCCATTTTTCATCACAGGTGACGATTCGGTTCAGAATTCTGTTTTTGCGTTGATAAATGAGCAGATTCCTATATCCTTAAACACATCTATCCTTATCTGGTTCAGTCAGTGCATATGGCATCCAGCGATTGAACTTGTACGTCAAGTTTATACGATGTCTAATAGACATAACACTAAAGTTTAACTCCTTAGCTCTCGAATGGTTGATTTTTGATTTTCTTCCTAAAGTTCTCGCAAGCGGGCTCATCAACAACAACAGGTCGACCAGAACTCTCTGCTTCTTGAATAATTCTTGGTTCAGAACCAGACCTTCTCAGTGTCATATAACACAACAGCAGTGTTTTAAGCTGTACACGTGATTTGGTAACATTCTATTGCAACGGAACTGGAAGAAATGATAGTTCTAATCTAGCGTGATAATAACATTTCAGGGATTTTACTATGGTCTAATACATAAGATTACCCTCTTCGGATTACAAATTCGCATGTTGCTTTATTGCTTTCGTCATGTACATACATTGGAGCAGTTTTCTGAGAATTTTCCCAGTTTCTTTCTTATCTTTACGCACTACCAATAAAATGTCATCTCTGTAATAAAACTCAATGGATGTTTAAAAAAAAAAACTTTTCCGGTCGTTAGACTATCTACTACACGGGATGAAAGTACTCAAACTTGGTACATAAGTATGTGGGTAGCAGATGTATAAACCAATATTTCTACAAAAGTTAAATTTAATAGGAAACCTTTCAAATATTAAAATCGAAGCTCCAAAAATGTAATCATGCTTGTAAGCCATCTCATGAAACCATTTTACATCCTGATCCATTTTTTTTTACATATTCTAAACATAAATTGAATTTTATTTATAGTTTTATATCATCTGTTATGTAGCTAACTAACGGTCTAGCTCGCCAGATTTTATGCGCTGTTGCTTTCAGGGATAAAAAAGATGGACTTAGTTTTTGGTGGAAAACTGATTTGAAAAATTTATGATTTTTATATTATTTACTTAGGGTTGTTCGAAATTCTGTTTTGCACCATGGAATGAGGTCTTAGGAACAGCTCGGCAAAAACTAAATCGAATAAATTTTGAACAACTAAAAATCCATTTTTAATTAAAATGTTATCAAATATTGAAATCGTAGTCCTTATCATATTCTAATATATTTTCTATAAGGAAATTATTGGAAAATAAGTTATTATATTCTTTGTGCAGTGAGAGTAAAAACAATTTTTGAAAGACCGAAATAAAGTAAATATTGTTATCGTTATAAGAAACATTATAGTGTGAGAATGTAGACAAAATGAAGAATGTATTGTCATGCATATTTTATTCACTTGTCCCAATGATTACGTATGGGTGACAATACATTAAAAAAGTGTTTCTTCTGTTTTGGAATTTAGAAGAGATCTATAACAGTGCTAAATTAACTATACATCGCACCTAAGCAACTTTAAAGCGAATTTAAATCAGATTTAAAAGTAGTTACAATTGATGCAATCCAAATTTCGAAATGAAACATAATTTAATGCTTTAAGTAAGCAAACATCCAACATCCTGACGCAAATTTCATTCCACTTGGTGCAACCGTTTTCATTTCATTTAAAAATAAAAATTCGGTAGAAAACAGTGTAAAGATTTTATTTACTATGTAGATTTATAAAATTTAAAATTCCACGAGAGTTGCTATTTATATTTCTGACTTTGACAATAGTGTCTGTTGTCAGGAGACTGCTGATGATTTCAAATGATAGTTTGATATTTTTAATTATAATTTCTTTTTGCCATTTTGGCGTCATTTATATTGTTTATAGTAAATTAAAGAAATTATCTATGGAAAAAATGGAATTGATCCTTGAAAACTTCCGACGTGGAGCGTTAAGACAAAGGTACTTCTATGAACATTATTTTTTATGCAGCGATAAAGCATTATTCAACAATATTATAAAAAATAGAAACTAGTAGGATATCTCTCCATTGGCGACCATTGCGACCTTTTTTTGTCGCCAAGTTAAGCACATGTTTTTTAACGCTGGGAATTTTCCCTAAATACCAAAAATACACATTTTTGAAAATTTTAAATCGCATAATAGTCTAAAAAACCTAAAAAAGTGTTATGAAAAATGAATTAAATCTTATTTTGTTGGGTTTGCCTTCTCTTTAAAATAACCGATAAAAGAGATAAGTAAATAACAATGACTTACTTGATATGACGTCAAGCTCACATGTCGAAAATTCTCAGTATATTATGCAAAAATATATAAGAAAAATATTATAATAAATTAACAAAAAGATATCAGAAAAAGATAATAATAAATAAACAAAAAGAAATTGGGAAAAAAGAACATTTTACAATGTTGAAAATATAAAAGTAAAATATATTAATAAATTATATATATATATATATATATATATATATATATATATATATATATATATATATATAATAAACAAAATAAAAAGATAAAGAAAGAGAATAAAAAAGAAGAAATTGAAAAAAAAAAAAAAAAAAAAAAACAACAGTAAACGATATTTGGCTGCTGGCAACAACGAAACACATCAAGAAACGTAGAACAAAAGTTCGAATTGAAAGTAAAACGAGCAATTGAAAAGTTCAAATGCTGTTGCTACTGGAAAAAGCCGTATATATGACGTAACAAAGACGTAAAAGCCGAGTAAAACCAAATCTGACCACAAAAAAATCTGAAAAATATAAAAAAAAAACTTAAATTGGCAACTAGATAATCAAAACAAAGGACGCTATATTTGGCGAAAAATCACTTGGGAGCGGATATTATGCTTACACCGGAAAAAAAAAAAAAAAAACTGTTTCAACGAATTCAATTCTTGTCGATGTTCACTCCTAAATTAATTCTGTGAAGGTCATTCAAAATCGGCCGTATCGATGTGCATGAATGGACAAGAAAAAATCGTTGTTGTTGTAGAGAAGAAATTAAGGTAGTTTTCGATATTTGGGTAAAACCAAATCTGACCACAAAAAAATCTGAAAAATATAAAAAAAAAACTTAAATTGGCAACTAGATAATCAAAACAAAGGACGCTATATTTGGCGAAAAATCACTTGGGAGCGGATATTATGCTTACACCGTAAAAAAAAAAAAAAAAAAAACTGTTTCAACGAATTCAATTCTTGTCGATGTTCACTCCTAAATTAATTCTGTGAAGGTCATTCAAAATCGGCCGTATCGATGTGCATGAATGGACAAGAAAAAATCGTTGTTGTTGTAGAGAAGAAATTAAGGTAGTTTTCGATATTTGGGTAACTAGCATCAATAAGATAGTACATGAACATTTAAATGAAAAAAACATTTGCTTGCGTTGGGCTTAGCATAATTTGGCAAACGCTCAAACGAAGGCTCATATAGATTAATGCAAGGTAATGTTGAAAAAATAGCTAACGGTGGATAGAAAGGTATATATGACACATATATAGGTAAAGAATCATGGATCTGTATTATGAGCCTGAAACAAAACACCAATCAACTGTATTAGTCTCTCAAAGGGAGCCAAATCCAACAAAAATTGCTTATGGAAGAATCAAATGATTGCACATTTCTTCTGTATTACTAATCACTTGGCGACAATTGGGTTAGAGAACGCAGGATATATATATAGTCAATTATGAATGGTACAAAGCAATTACTTTGGCAGAAGTTACGTCATAGTCAACAACCAGTGGTCAAGAATCCGTTTTCATCACGACAATACGAGTTCCCCCGCATAGGTTCAAAGAAAAGAGATTTTTGACCACTAAAAACATCGAAATGATTGGTCATCCACCGTAAGGCTCTTATTCAGTATTCAATGCCTTTTTTTTTATTCCCAGATATCAAAAATAAATCGCGCGTTCGACAATTTTTGGCATGGAAAGAAGCGGTTGGTATATTCAAAATACATACTTTGGAGGTACCTCAAATCAGATTGGAAAAACAATCTGTGAAAGTTGGTTCAAACAATATGTAAAAAGTATATTTGTGAATAGTGTGTAAAAGTATCTTTATATATTGATCATCATAAAGTATATTTGAAAAAACAATAAAATTAATTTCGATACTAGCTTTTTTGTTAATAAGCTAATAATATAAATAGTGACTCTCATATTTCTTCGTATTCATTTCTGTCAGGGATTTCACATTATTTTACACGAGAAAATTAATGGAAGTAAATGAGAGTTAAATCAGAATTTTACGGTCAATGAGATTACGCATCCTTTTAAAAATGAAGTAACCAAGAGATGTCACCACTCTTCCTGATTTATAATTTCCTGTTTGATTGATTTTTTTAAAAACATGTTTGATATTTAGCAAACACAAAGAAAATGGAATGAAATGTTTGTCATTCTTTTTAGAAAGAAGTAGCTTTGTTTTCTTAGTCTGTAAAAAGGAATTTATGCCGTCGATACTTATTTTTAGAATGAGTCTTTTATTTAAAGAATACATAAAATAGTTTTTAAATTAAAATAGTCTTTACTTCTTTTTGTAAAAATCTAGTTTAGGATTCGACGTATCTTTGACTGAGAATGCACTCTCATGAAATTTTAAAGATAAGTGACTAATCTCTGCATTTCTTGAAGAATTAAAAGCATTTGTTTTGATCTTAATATCGATTTGATCGTGAAAATTATATATGAAGTTTCTAAATAAGGCGACGAGGAAAAGTCTCGCTTGATTTGTTTACACGTTTTATATGATAATTCCTAAGACAACGTAAACAATTTGATGGAATGATCTGATATGGAGGACAAGACTCGTTCTGTTCATAACATTCCTTTCAGTTTATAGACTCTCTCAAGTGCCTGGAAAAAGTTCGTGCACGCAAATAGCCTAGCATATATTGGATGCATTGGATTAAATAACTCGTTTCAAATGACTGAGGTAACTATATTTCCTATGGTTTTTTTTTAAAATATGATTAAAAAGCGAAAATAAAGCAGACAAATGTTACTCAGTAGAAGAGAAATGGATTGAATAGAATTTATAAAGCTCAGTATTCTCTTTGTGAATGTTAAATCTGTTAATTCAATATACTAATTAAAATAATGATAAATACAGTAAAAAAAGTATCATTTATAGCTTATTAATTTTCAAAATAAATAAAATTTGATTCAGCGTAGTTGATCATGGTGTATTTTTTTAATATCTACTGCGAATTGTTAGTTGGTGTGGAGACTTTTTTACAGACAATAAATTGGATTTGTATACCGTAACGAATTTTTTTAAGGAAGCTGATATCGTCAATTATATTAAAATCTGTCGCTTGAGATTTGTTGGGCATATCTGTCGAATGGACCCATTATATTTGACTTCAAAAAGTTTTAATTATAGGCCCATTGCAAAACAAATCTAGGAGTCGGCCCAAACTTAGATGGGCTAATTGTGTAGCTTTAAATGCTGAAAGTAACAAACTGGAGAACTCTCGCCTCCCGGTGAACACAATGGAGGAGTGTTCTGAGGATAACTTTGGCCCATCCCGAACTGCCGTGCTGAAGAAGAATACCGTAACGAAGAAAACCCAAAAAGTTCCCAAATAACCAACCTTACAAACGAGCATGCAGATAACCGAAAATCCATCTCCTGTTGTTCAACAATGGCTAAAATCGTACCTAGAACATTTTCCTCTGAAGTCGTATCGCTTAGCTATAGTGAATCCAAGTAATAGCATAATAACATATGCATTCTAAATATCTTAGTTCTAGTTGATGTTGACAAAGGAATATCAGTGCTTTTATTTCATTATTTCCGTAAAAGATATCTTTAGTTCTAATTTGGGTACCACCCCTGCATCCATACTTTGGATGTGGATGCCTGTTAGTGATTCACTGTATGCTTTAGATCTCGGTTAACTTAGAGTTTGTGTACCATATAAAGTGACCATTGAGGGATAATCCAACTTTTAGTCTTCTTGATACACAAATGAAAGGACACCAAACTAAGATTTATGAATTTATGAAGATTTATCTATTCCCGCGGCACATTGATCTTTGTGTGAAAAGGGTACTAAATTATCCACTTTTCATTGAGCTCTAAGGAATATATATATATATATATATATATATATATATATATATATATATATATATATATATATAATTAATTAATTAATAGTAAATTTTTTTATAAAATTAGTCAAAAAACAAATGGAGAAAATTGCGAAATGTAGTAAACAGATGGTAAAATGCTCAATGGATAGTTTAAAATTTCCAAGAAAATAGAATAAAGAAAATTAGAACGAAGTACCAACATAGCCATTTCTTTGAAATTTTAAACTAGACGTTGACCATTTTCCCATTTGCTTACTGTATTTCGTATTTTTAATGTATTATTCTCCTTTTGGTTTTTTATTAATTTTATAAAAAAATTACTATTAATTATTTTTTAGTAATTCTATTTAAGCTGCTTTTGCGCTGAATGCAGTGCTAAGAATAAGAATTATATCTATTCTTGTATCTATCAATTTTTGCCTATGATACTTCTAATCATGCTTATATATATATATACATATATATATATATATATATATATATACCATCTGATTAGGAGAATACATGTTAACATGTTACGCTCTTATAATATAAATCATAATACCTTTTGTGCAACAATTAAATGATTAAATTAATAAGTTTGTGAAGAAAATCATAAAATTTGATCATTATTTCTATGACTACTGTTGATTTTAAGTATAAACGTATTTTCATAATTTTGCACAGTGTGAAATTTTATTTATATTTAAATATTTTTTTATGTGAAATGTGTATTTTTTTTATGAATATTACGATCCAATATACTTAAATTTTATAGCATAATTTTAAAATATCCAAGAGTACCATGTTTCCTTTTTAATTTGCTTTATTAACAAATAATTTATTATAAAGAGTTAACTGTAGTGTAGTTATAAACAAATATTAACATATACTTAATTTTTCATAATTCCATTCAAATTTATTCAGTTTACAATTATTATTAGATTTAAATATAATTCGGCCTTACAAAACTATTCAATTCAAATTTATAATTAGCATTCAAGAAGAAAAATTTTTTATAGTAAAATATAGTTTTTTTATCTTTATTTATTTTGCTATGTAATATAATTTTTGATTTATTTGAGAAAAATTAAGGAAATACCCGAAGCAAATTATGTGTTGTCATGCAATTGGAATTGATATGTTAGACATTTTTAAATGATTATTATATCGATTCAATATTTTTGTGGTTGCTATTTTTTACATATAAACTAGTATTTGTGTGTTTGCTTAGTAATAAATCATACATATTTTTACTTATCAAAATAAATTTTGTAAATTAAAACTTTGACAAAAGAGCAACAAAAACAATTTTATATAAATACACTCCACATACATAAACATTTCAACTTAAAGTAATTTTATTTGAATCTTTTGAACACAACTGGGTAATTGGAAAAATTTTCGGATGCTATAATTATTTTTGAAATATAGAAAATAATACAAAACATTTTTATAAAAAAACAGATATTTAGGATGTTTTAATGAATTCATATCTAATTTTCGTAAACTGATCTAAAAAATTGCATTACAAATGTGTTTTGCTCTGCAGAATTTGAAGCTCTTTATTATTACATGGGAATTTCGGTTTAATTATGAGAATTTTTTTATTTACTGATGTCTATGAAATCTTTCAGTTTCGTAAAATAATGGGTTTATAGGTTGTTGTAAATAAGTTTTAAAATAACGTTATGAAAAGATGCCTCTCCAAAAAGATATGTGTTTTAATGAAAATGCTTTTTCGAGTTAAATGCAATGTCTTTAATTTTATTTTATATTTGTTTCCATTGTAGAAAGGACTGTTTTAAAAATTCTGCAAAAGAAAAAAATTGCTCCAAAGAATTCGATCAATAAGTTTTATTTGCACGATTTTGCGTCATCATTAAAATGTTAATTTTTTAAATTAAAAAGTTTTTTTTTTATAAACCAAATCTTCAATTATTTTCTTTACAGTATAAACTTATGCTATTTAATAGTGCTTGAAATTTACAAAATAAGAGAATATATGTACTCACTTTAAAAATACTATGTTTAAGTTTTCGAAAAATTTAGATTATTCAATTAGATTATTTTAACGTTTTTTGATAAGTACGTTTCTTTAAACATTCCATTTTATTTTGAAAGGAATATATTTAAACAAAGACGGGAAAGTTATTGAATGTTTGAGACATTAAAAATACTAGAATAAACTTCAAAATGCAAGATAATATCTTGAATTTATTAAAAATGAATTTTTTTTGTATCAGCTCTTGTTAAAAATATTTCTTTAAAGCAATTTCAAAAAATATAAAATTTCCAAATTATCTTCGATATTTTTTTTTAAGAAATCATATATAATAATTGAATTTTATCAAGGAAATTATTTTATCGAATATAAAAATTATTGATAAAATTATTTCATATTTATCTTAATTTCTTGAGAAAAAGTGTTATTCTATCTTTTTGAGAAGAACATTTAATTACATTTTCTTTATAGTGAAGAACTGAATTTAAGTTTTGTAACCACAAAATTAATTTCTATTTTCAGTTTAGGAGATGAAAGTATTGTGAATTTTGTCACACATTTCTCTCACTTTCTTTAACTACATTTGATTCAGTTTGTAGAAAAATAGTTTTATAAACATATAAAACGTACTTACTCAATGTTAACAATTTTCATTTTTTCCGAATAATGTAATAAATTTTTTCAATCTTTAATGTTTTGTAATTTTTTCTAAAGCTTTTACATGCTCAAATCGCATATTTGATGCATATTCTTTAGTATTTAGTTAATTTCTTTGGCATACTGTATTTAACGGAAATAATTTATGGTATAAGTTGAATCAAAGTTGCAGAAGGGGGTAGGATTTAGGTCTACAAAATTATCCGGAGATCAAATTTAAACATATGATCGGAGGAAGTATAATATCTATTAATATTTATACCTTTTCCTCTGGTATTTAAACTCAAACCAAAGCAAATTAAAAAAAAAAAAGGTAGCAGTAGAATTACAAATTATCTTGATTTTACCAAATATTAATTATATGTACAAAATTCTAATACGATACCAAATTTACTAAAAGAGAAGCAATCAATAACCCTTAAACTTTTAGGAAAGCTCCATATAATATATATTCAACAAAAATATTAATTGGTCAAAAGAAATCCTTAATTTAAGCATTTTCATATTTTCAACTCGGTAACCAGCCTTGATTTGAAGAAATGTAAGTTAAAATTTTACTTATTATTTTGGGTGACTTTTAAGTGGAAAATTCTATTTTTTATAAGAAGTCAGCAACTTTAATTTTACCAAGGTTTTCTCCATCACGTGATGATATTTAGTAAAAATTCCTTTATACATAAATACGTGACGTGGGAAAAAATTTGTTATCACAATATCAAAAAGAAGATAAGTATACTGTGTTTTTGGATTTTGCGTCATTTTCTGTTACTTGTAAATAAGCTCTTTGTTTAAATATAGGTCATTTAGTAAAATATGGAAGTTCCAAGGTTGGTTTTTTTCAATTTTTTTTATATAGCTTTTTTTAACATTTTATTATATGGTCGGTCAAGGATTGCTATGATTTTTTTATTTATTAAAATACTTGATTACATATTTATTTACTTAGCGAGAGCTTTTAAATATGATACACTTCATTTATGCCAAAGATTATATATATATATATATATATATATATATATATATATATATATATAATGACACCTCCAGTAAGTTATATAAATTATTATAAGTTAGCATAACATATGCAGTTTGTTTATATTTTTTGCGAAAATATTACGTATTCAATGACCCTATCAATATCAAGATTAGTCTTTATGCCCATGGTGACTGTTATCGTAACACAATGCTTCTTTTCAAGAATTTTAAAATTGAGTCTCCAATTTACAACTAGAGCGCTAACTATTCGGCTGCCAGCTCGGCAGCCGAATAGTTAGCGCTCTTGCCTTCGGTTCAAATGCTCGTGGGTTCGAATTCCACCTTGGGCATGGATGTTTGTAGTGGTTCGGAATCCACTTAAAGCCGTAGGTCCCGGTCTAATTAGCTCTCGTGTGCAAAAAGTACCCGTTGAGCGACAAACAAACAAGCCAATTTACAAAATATAGAATCTAAAATAAAGTTCAATTTATGATTTTTTAAATAAGGGATATATGATCAGTTTTAATTCATATTATATACACAAACACATCTTTTGGTGACAAGATAAAATTATCAATGTTTTAACTGAAATCTTGTTTGGAAATAAATATAAAAAAAAAATTCTTAAGAGCAACTTTGTAAATGTATCTTGAATGCATATATAACTACATTAGTACCTAAAATTAAATTTATAACATAAAATATGCAATAAATGGAAATATTTTAATATTACTTTAAAAATTGATGCCATATAGCTTAATTTGTGAAACCATTTCATTTTATGTCTCTAGTGTCTATTCAAAAGAAGATAGTTTATATATATACATTTTTTTTTCCAAATAAGCACAACTCAATGTATGAAAGTGTTAGACACTTATATTCAATGAAAGATTTCAGCTTATTGCTATATATATATATATATATATATATATATATATATTGTTTAATAAGCTAAATACCATTGCTATATATATATAGCAATAAGCTGAAATCTTTCATTGAATATAAATGTCTAACACTTTCATACATTGAGTTGTGCTTATTTGGAAGCTCTGGAAAAGTTGCTCAAGAGTGACAATACATTTTTAGGGTCGCTACAAGTACGAAATTATAGAGATGACTTCCCGGCAACTTTCTCAAGACTTTGCTGCTCTGCGTCTAAAACAATAATATCTATATAAGTTGTGTACAGATAGCTAGCTGTGAGAAGCCATTGTGTTCAGAGATTAATAATGTGTATTTCTCTTTTGCAATTTTATAGGAGGGTCTATATAGTTTAATGCCGTGAATATCATTCTTCAACAGAATGAGAATGATGTCATAACTTCAGTGATGAGTCAAGATTCAACGCATAAAATTATTCTCGACAAGTTTTCATCGCGAGAGAATCTTGGAAGTCTGGAAAAAACAACTAATAAATGGGAAGCTTTGGTACAAGTACATTCTTCTGTGGACAGGGACCATATTGCTTGTGTGTACCTTATTTCATATGTGGTATACTTGTAAAAGAAAATGAAATTGACTTCAGTATAATTGAGATTCTTAAACATTACGCGAGTCTTTTTCCAAGAATTGAAGGAGAGTTTTTATAGAGTAAAATGCTGCATCATACACAGATGGATCGATCATTCGTCGGTTATCTAAAAGATCTGTGCATGTTGTGGCCAATGAGGACTCTAGACATCCCCAATAGGGCACTACTGGAATTCTATATGAAGTTCCATTGCTTGGGTGTTGACGATTCGCTTCCAGTGTTTAAAATTAACATTTTGATAAAAATGAAGGTAACTACTGTAGTGTGGATTCTAAGCCTTGTTGGCAATATGTATACGCGTAGCGGTGGAGGCGAATTCTCTGACTTCTTCGTTGACAATGTGAGAACTCATTGTGTTTTTTGTGTAATTGCAGAAAATGACCCCACCTGTAATTCAACGATGCAATAAAGACGAAATAAAAAATTGCGTCTTATCACTCATCCTATTTACTCAATATTATTCACATTTGCATATCAACCAAAATTAGACTCCTATTCAAATTGTTTTTAAATATTTCTTGATTAAAGTATATGTACTATTATAATAAATTTACATGTATTGAGTCCATTTTATGCCAACATATTTTTTTATGTTTATAAATTTAATTTTGAGCATTAAAGTATACTTACGTAATATATATTTCGATTAACAATCGTTATATTGAATATATATATATATATATATATATATATATATATATATATATATATATATATATATATATATATATATATATATATATATATATATATATATATATATATATATATATATATTCCTTTAGTGAATGATAATAAAGATTTGCGTCTTATCACTCATCCTATTTACTCAATATTATTTACATTTGCATATCAACCAAAATTAGACTCTGATTCAAATTGTTTTTAAATATTTCTTGATTAAAGTATATGTACTATTATAATAAATTTACATGTATTGAGTCCATTTTATGCCAACTTATTTTATTTATGTTTATAAATTTAATTTTGAGCATCAATGTATATTCACGTAATATTTAGATTAACAATCGTTATATTTCTGAAATTAATTATTTGTTACCAATTTCTAGTAACTTAGTTCAATTTTGGATTCACTTCTAAACATTTTACAGCGAAAAAGTTGAAATATGCTAACTATATATATATATATATTCCTTTAGTGGATGATACTTAAATGAAAGTTAATTTAAAAAATTAATTTAACAAAGTTAATTAAAAAATTAAAACGAAAACTTTAAATATGTGCATAATATAAAATGAAGACACTTCCTTTATCAGTGCAAGAAAATTGTTTCATTGTTTTATTAATTGAGCGAAAGTCTACATAATTATAGAGGTCAAATACTTTTTGGCATATCTTACAGAAAGATAGAATTTCTTTCTTTAAAGCAAAGAGGAAATTCGAAGTCATTTGTCATCCTGAAGTTTTTTTTTCCGGAAGTTGCAATAGAGAGGGTTCGTACTAGGTCGTCCTCCCACAGCTTTCGCGGTTACAGTTGGGTTAGAGCCAGCCACATCATGTCTTTAACCATTGTTTTGAAAGGCGCTTTCCTGGGGTGTCGCATTACAGTGACCTTAAATTTTTTTTTTTTTTTCTATTTGGGAAACGAATTGCTTTTTCTTAAATCCTCTATTATTAATTCTTTAATGCTATACTTTTATTATAAAAATTTCTTACATCAATAAATTCCTAATTTTGCTGGAAAAAATTGCTATGTTGAGCTATGAATTATAAAAAAAAACTTACAGGAGTAATTTCTTTGCTCATAATAATTTTTTTTGAAATGTCATTAATAAACTCTTCTCCGACTATTCATGATCAAATTGATGTAAACAAAGCAAGATTAAAGAATATTGAAGAGAAATTGATGTGAGCTTCATCAAGCACGATAGATATATGTTACATCCATTTTTTTTTATTTTAATAGATGTATTGGGTAATTTTAATTCATCTTCTACCATATACGCATTTATAACTTATCATATACAAATTTATAACATTTAAAATCAATACAGTTGAAAAAACTATACAGAATATTCAGAAAAGATTTCATTTCACTAATTTTTATGATCCCTTGCTGTAGACAAAATGGCAATGGTTTGTTAGCAGTCTGGACTTCAGTACAACGATTTGCGAGTTTGATTCCAGCATTGGAAGTGAATGTTTGTAATTAACCCTTTTTAGATTGTAGACTGCGGTCAAATCAGTCGCCAATACACAAACATTTATTTTAAAGTGATAAACCAAGCACATTACTTATTATGTCATACACTTCGGTAAAATTAAACAATCGATTAATAAATTTCAATCTATTCATTGGTCTAATAATTTTTTTTCATTAATACTGCAAATACTTTTGTTGCTTTAGAAAATAGTTTTTAATAAAATAGTTTAATTAGTTTTTGAAAATTTATAATATAGTCACATTATTTTTACTTTAGTTCTGAATCCACCTCAAAAGTATGCCCAAAATGGAAGTAAGACCTGTGACGTCAGTCCTCTTAAAATCATTAAGTTCTGTAAGGTTGTTGTCTCGAGTGGTAAGATTGATACCCCATTGTTTTGTGGGGGCCGCGGTGGTCTGTTTGGTTAGGGCGTCATTCTTCTTATCGAAAGGCAGTGAATTAAAATCCTGGATTAACCAAATATCCTTCGTGATCGCTAAAGCCGGCTGCGACACGTTAGATATGTAGTGGTAGCAATATCCTCCATGTGAAATGATACCCTGAGTGTGGCAGATTGAATATTAGAGGTTCTTCTGTTTAGTTCCTGATTTAAAATCATGAATACTCCATCCGGCTGCTTCTGTCTAAATGGTAGAGCCCAACTGAAAGATAGGTACAAAGAAGCATGCTGATGCAACAACAACAATCTCAGGTTTTGTTCACATCTTCGACCCTCCACACAGCAAAGGAAGCATATTCAGAGGAACTAATTAATGCTCACAAGCTCGTGTTTAGTAATTTCATTACACACATTTCAGGCTTCTTCTACCTGCCGATCATAGCTACCAAATATTTCCAATCGTTTTGTTATTTTGAACCATAATCGATTGATTACTTTAGTCTCTGAGATGATATCAAATTCTTCGAATTTCATCATACCTACAAAGAAATGATAGATCCAACTTAAGGTTAATTTAAACGAATTTTCTTAGTACGGTATTTCCTAACCGTAAGAATATAATTCTTTCCTTCCCTATACAACTTTGGTAAATCCTAATTATAAAAAGAGAGGATTAGAGATAAGTATTTCTTTTACTGTATGAATAAATTTTAAAGTTTATTTAATATAGATTTAAATAAAGCTTATTAGTTAATCATTAATTTTTCTAATTGAGGATTATTTTTATAATCAAATTTTTATTTCAGTTACTCTTTCCTGTTTTCATATAAATAATAAAACAAGAAAAAAAACCTATCAATTTGTCATATCATTTTATCGCATAGTTTTATTTATAATAATAAAGTATAATATTAAAAAATAAAAAATCCACCAAATACCAATGTCCAAAAAAAATAATAAAAATAAAAAAAAATAATAAATTTGTGGTCATGATTTGTTTTTACCATCAAAATCCTCTTTGTGAGATAGTAAATACATTTCTTAAAGGACAAAGCTTGAAAATATTTGCTATTAAGAAATATACCTAAATGTCTTATTAAACAATAAAAGTAAACCAAATTGATTTTGAATCCATCTTCTAAAGCGCGCTTTCGCGTCACAATTCTTATCACACTTGGAAATTTGGTTTTTCTTAATTTTCTCAAATTGATAATTTTTGAGTTTAAAAAAAGTGACAGGTTAATTATTTTTATACACCATTCACTCTAAAAAGAAAATAGACGACTCATCTTATATTTTGGCACCCTGCTTGTCTTCCAAGTGTCAGGCAAGGGAAGATTTGTCTGCTTGTTTTTTTACCGTGTATTTTTAGATCTTCTGAAGGACATTTAATA